>JAECUM010042503.1:0-44980 GCA_016617855.1 Megalonaias nervosa
TAAATCATTGAAGATTTCCAGAAGAACTGTTAAGGATAGTTCTGGAAGGTGTTTCAAAAACAGGTCATGTATATCGTCAGGCCCAGCGGATGTATCATGGGCCTTATTCAAAGATTCCATAAGCTCCGACAATGAAAACGGTTGGTTATAGCTCTCTGAGTTATTGGATGTGAATTTCAACCGTGTTTTTTCTTTTTGAGCTTTCAATCTTCGGAAAGCTTCTGAATAATTAGACGATGAGGAATTTTTGGAGAAACAATCGGCAAGTACATTAGCTATTTCATGTTTGGTATTGAAATTGTTATTATTTAGCTTCAGATGTCGGAAATAAATGTATTTTCCCTTCCCGTTTATTTTGCGGATCGTATCCCAAACTTTCTTTATTGAGGAACGAGAGTTTAAAGTTGAAACATATTTTTTCCATGATGCTCGTTTACTTTCTTTAATGGTGCGGCGAGCTTTGGCCCGAACAATACGGTACTGAGTTAAATTTTCGGGCGTTGGACGATTATTAAAATTTTTCAGTGCTTCTCGGCGTTGTCTAATGGCTTCTTTACATTCTTTAGTGAACCACGGTTTTTGGGTTCTTTTACAATTCGGCGAGAACTTAGGAATGGATTCTTGTGCAATCTCAATTAAGACAGATGTAAATTGTCGAATAGGATCGTTATCGTTTAGGACGGTATTCCTGTTAAGTCTAGCTGTACAAAGTTTTTCAAATTTGGCCCAGTCAGCTTTCTTTAAATTCCACTGTGGAATCGTGTCATCAATTGTAACGTTGGTGTTCTTAAGAGAGAGTGGAAAGTGATCACTGCTGTGAAGGTCATCAGCGACCTTCCAATTATAATCCAAAAGTAGTGAAGGAGAACAAATTGTTAAGTCGATACATGTGTATGTACCAGTTCCTGGGTGCAAGTACGTCGCAGACTTGGTATTAAATAGACACAAGTCGTGTCTAGTAATAAAATCTTCAACCTTTTTGCCCCTGTCGCTTATGTAATTTGATCCCCATAAAATGTTATGGGCATTAAAATCACCGAGTAAGATAAATGGCGCGGGAAGTTGTTGAACAAGCGTGTCTAATTCATTTGGTAATAAGTTGGCGTTTGGTGGTATGTAAATAGAACAAAAAGTAATCACTCTATGTAGAGTGACACTCACAGCAATGGCTTGCAAATTTGTGTTTAAAGGGATGACGCTATGTGGGGCTCTATTGTTCACAGCAATAGAAACCCCTCCCGAGGCCCTGTCAACGTTCTGTAAGTAGGTGTTAAACAGGGAGTAGTTTTAAGTGTGATGTTGTCCGTATCTTTTAAAAAGGTTTCCTGAAGGCATATTATTGCAGGATCATATTCGTTTAAAAGCAGAAGAATTTCATTGTAATTGGATCTAAGTCCTCGGCAGTTCCATTGTATGATGGTATTCTTCATTATAAGATTAGAGTGGAGATTTTGGAGCTAGGTTAGACTTTTCGCGGAGACAGTCTGTATGATTATTTCTATGGAGGAAGTACGGGGGTGATTTTTTTGTTAGGTTTGGAGCTAGTTTGAGGACACGGAGCAGTATCTTCTGCATCCATGCTCTCAATGTCCCCAAACCTGTTATAGAGTTTGATGGGGTCATCTGACCCCTTTTGCTGCCTATTTCCGTGAGATCTATTTTTACTCTTTGGTGACTTCGGTGGTGGAGTGTTATTGAAAGTTGTTTAGGTAGATGGCGTGGTTTTTTGTGCTTGGTAATGGGGGGTGTTAGAGCGAGGTGTTGACTCGGGTTGATCTGTCTGTGTTTGAGCGTTCTTCGTTGCTTTAGGATTGTTTTTAACTACAGAGGAGAAGGATGGGCCAGTAGGTGATATTTTTGCCTGGACAAGCTTTCTGGCCTCTGGATAGGGAATGTTGGATGTGTATTTTACCCTCTGTATTTCCTTCTCCTGTTTCCAAGTATCACAATCCTTGGAATTGGCGTGGTGCTCTTTTCTACAGTTGACACAATGCGGAGTTGCTCTACACTCAGCTTCCTGGTGAGAATGGTCTCCGCATCGGCCACATATCAGCCTTTTTGAGCAACGATCTTCGTGATGGCCATATTTCTGACATTTATAGCATCGAAGTGGGTTAGGTATGTAGATCTCAACCTTCACTTGCAAAAAGCCAACCTTGACCACTCTGGGTACTGCTGGCTTGTTGAAGGTGAGTACGAATGTGTTGGTGTCCTGCAGATTGTTATTACGTTTAATTCTTATTCTGCGAACTGCAGTGACACCTTCGTTTTCATCCCTTCGATGATATCTTTGTCGCTTACTCCAGCCAAGTCCCGACATCGAATCACGCCTTTGGACGAGTTGAGTGTTGTGTGAGCGAATGAGGTCACCGGAATATCGAAAAATGTCTTCATTTTCCGGATATTCTCGGTCTGACCCCGTCGCTCACATTCAACAAGTAGGCATCCCGATTTCAACTTCTTTACACTTTTTGGTGTACCAATTATACCCGTAATTGTCTTTTAAATAACAAACGGAGACAATGAGGTTAGCTGTTTTGAGTCGTCTGTAGATTGTATAACCATGAAGCGTGGAAATGATTCCACACCACATGGTTCGTCATCTGAGTCAGATCCAGTTTTGGTACGTTTTAGTTGATTTTTTTTTGAAATATCCATGTTGGTGGATTTAAAATTCAGCACCCGTGCTCCCCGCCCACCAAGGGGCCCAACAAGGGGACACTTTTCAAGTGTCAGGGATACACAGATGTTATACTCAGTAGGTAAATTCACCTCCTGATTCATCCCATAAGACATACTCAGTCGGTAAAATTACCTCCCAATTGACCCGTTGAGCCACCGCCTTCTAGGAAGTCTTCTAAGACTTGGAAAAGGGAAAGTTAAAGGGATAGAATGTAAGGGCAACGGTGGTATCAAGAGAGATACAACGAGAAAGATAAAGAAAGTGAGCGAGAAATAAAGACCTCCTAGGGCTCGGCGTGACCAGCCGATTTGTCGAGACCGGGCCCATTCCGACCACCCGTCTAGAAGAAGTAGAGGCCAAAGTAGTGTATTGCATCGGGAAGCCTCTGCTCAACTACCAGGATCCTTTCCTCCTCCGACACGGGTCGCAACCCACGGCAAACAGGTTGCCTCTACTTAGTCGCCTCTTACGACACGTAGCGAGGCACGTCGGGCCAATTCTACAACCCCGGACCCGCAGGGGGGTGAAATTTCATAGGATCTCTGAGTAATTTCACGATTACCTCGAGTAGTATATCTGGCTGCTCCAAGTAGAGGGTTTTTCTTGTTTTGTTTATTCCTCGTATGCACCTGGGATTTTCTAGTTCTATTGTGTTTCCTGCGCAAAAATTGAAGTGGTCCAGATGTTCCTTTTACACTTGCTAAATTATTCTCAGAGAGTTGATATTTTGTACCGTACAACTCATGTCTTCTATATTCCAGCCTATCGTTAATTTTACTTTAGCGCTTTGTGCGACCTCATATACTGTCATTATTCTACTTGACTTAAAGTAACGTTGTGAAATAATTAGGATTTAAATCATGAAACCTAGAAATCTATGTGAAAATGCTTCAAAATGCACTTCTTAAGGAATCAGACATTATGATATAAAGAATTTAGAGTCAAGCATAAAATATTTAGTCCAAAAATGCTTTAAAACAGAGTTTTATCCAAAATTTTCAAACTCAACCAAAAATTCAAACATGTGAGTCAAAAATGAGATAACTGGCCCAGGACCAAAGCTTCTAATGCTTCTGGAAAAAAATTATTAAAAGCCTAATATTTATTAGGTCATTTCTGAGTACCACTCAACGTTAGAATAGATTAATTGCATTCTATTTTACATCATCAACGTTACAACTATGTGAATCATAAATTATTTGTATATAGATATCAACAAGTAACTCTAACAACTTAGCTAATTTATTGTATGTCTTCTTAAACAGAAACTTTTGACAGATCATTACCATGAACCGCGTGCTTGCAAACGTGGAAATGCAATGTAAGGAACGAATTCTTTCCATTCAGTCTTTGTTTTGAATTGAATAGTAAATTGAAGGAGTGTATAAAGGCAGTCTTAACGAAAGATATGACAGATCAATGTAGAATCTGAAGAAATTGTTGCTTGAATTATGATCAGATTCAACATTTATAGTGGATTCATGACGACAGAATTGGTTGAATTGAAGCAGTCCTCCCAACGTACCATCTCCCTCACAAAGTATAGAAAAAGCATATTTATCAGATATGTTTCCAAGTTTATATTATTTACTGTCAACAAACCACATACTGAAATATTTGCAATCCGCTGTTTACAACACTTTCTTTAATATTGCAGAATGTATTGCAGGTATCAAAATTCAAACAAGCTCTATATACTTTTCTTTTAAAAGATCTTGAAAACATATTTTATCTACTATCTTGATATATCCCGTACCCCCCACCTACACACACAATCCAATCGCGTACCATGAAATCTGCGTTACCTAATTCTGATGGAAATCTTTGGACCCACCCACCCCCACTTACCTAATTATGATGGAAATCTTAGGACACTCTCCTCCCACTGGGCCTTGCCCAACCAACAACCCCCTCCCCGCAGTTGCTATAATTGCTTGGGTGGTTGCAACGTCACTAGAGCGCTCTTGAGGGAAAGCCAGCGCGAGATTCATAGAAAACGGTTTCAATATCATAAAAGCAAGCCAAATTTGATTACATTAGTTTAATAACGAAACACTTTCATTCATCATCATCATCATCATCAATCCCTTAACCCAAGAGGTTGTTGGGAATCACAGTTGACTTTACAACCAATTCTCTCCATCTTTCCCTGTCTTCTACTGCTCTTTGCGTATCTCCAAATCCCATGCCTGTCCACTCCCTAATGTTATCTTCCCACCTCTTTTTCTGTCTGCCTCTTCTTGCACCCTCGCACTGTGCCTTGCAAGATTGTTTTTGCCAGTCTAGATGAACTTGAGACATGACCGTATCACTTCAATTTGCGCTTTTTTACAGTGGTCAAGAGGTCTTCATAGGATCCGATGGCTAGTTGGACCCTGTTGTGGACTTCTTCGTTGGTTACGTGGTCAATGTATGAGATGCCCAAGATCTTGCGGTAGCATCTCATTTTGAAAATTTGAATCCTTCTTTGTAGATCTGATGTGAGCATCCATGCTTCACAAGCATACAGAAAGATGGATATGACAATCGAGCGCATCAGCCTTATTGTGAAACCAAGAGCAATGTTGGTATCTTTCCATATTGGTCTGAACCTTGTTATTGCTGTTGTTGTCTGAGCAATCCTGCAAAGTAGTTCTGGTTTGGAGCCCTCATCTGTGATAATTGATCCCAAGTACTTGAAGCTTGTGACTCTTTCCAGCTTCTGTCCACTGACCTTTATTTCTCCACTGATGCCATTAGTGTTGTTTGTCCTCAGTTTGGTTTTCTCGGCGCTAATCTCCATACCTTATGCTGTGGAGGTTGTGTCAAGGCGCTCAACCAAGTCAGCCAGTTCTTTTTCAACTCCTGCTAAACCATCAATATCATCTGCGATGCGAAGTTTGGTGACTGTTCTTCCTCCGATGCTGACAGTGTCCTTGTGGTTCCTCCGATGCTGACAGTGTCCTTGTGGTCATGCGAGGCATCCTCCATGATCCTTTCCAGGAAAATGTTGAAGAGTGTAGATGACAGTATACATACCTGTCTGACTCCAACTGTTGTTCGAAACCAATCTCCTCTGCTGCCATTGATGAGGACAGCACTGGTGGCTTTGTCATAGAGGTGCTCAACAACCTTTGAGCTGATGTTATACATCCTCATAGTTGCCCATAATGCTGCATGCCATACCCTATCAAAGGCCTTTTTGAAATCTATAAAGACGTGGTATAGATTCTGCTGATGCTGAAGGTATTTCTCGCAAAGGAGTCTGAGACTGAACATTTGTTCTGTGATGCTCCTTCCTGCTCGGAAGCCTGCCTGCTCTTCAGCAATAATTTTCTCTGCTTGTGGCTTTAGTCTATTGAGAATTACCTTAAGCACGACTTTGCTCGGGTGACTGATCAAACTGATGGTTCTGTAATTTTGGCATAGCTGTAGGTTTCTTTTCTTGAGGAGCACAATGACCAAGGATTAAGTCCATGCGGTGGACCATTCTCCTGTCTGCCAAATCTTGTTGCAGATTGTTTTCAGGACTGTGACTATCTCTTCTCCTACTGCTTGAATGAGCTCTGCTGGTATGTTGTCAATGCTGGCTGACTTTTCTTTCTTTAGTGACCTAACTGCAATTTCTACTTCTTCACGAAGAAACACTTTAGAATTATGATTGAATCAACCTAAACAATGTTGACCTAAATGTTCCTTTGCGTGATGAACAAACAGAGCAGGTTCTACATTTTCCGTTTTAATTAATACTTCAAGTGAAAAGGGTGTACACTAAACTGCCTATGAATATACGATATCAGATCTGGGACGACACTGATCCCAAGAGGACTGATTCTTACAGACAAGGTAGTGTGAAATTTGGTTTTTTGCTTGTTACTATTTTGTTGTTTTGTTTCTCTTGTTTCTGTAATCAAACGTGAAATGTTATTTCCCTTAGCATGAGCACAATGTGATGCACGTGCAGGATAGAACCATTGGTGATCGTTTGCGTCGATATTAGTGATTTTGATGTTTTCCGTTATTCTGTTCCACAAAGCTTTTGCAATTTGAAGATACAATAAGTAATAAATTGTGTGATTTAACCCATTGACGTATTTATTTGAAAATATTCACCGTGGACGCTTCTTGCAACAGAATAATAAATCGAATTTTTCCCAATGTCATGTTAATTGAAGTAAACGTATTCTCTATTCTTTAAATATATTGCATTATGTTTTAAATACAACTCTTCAATTATTATATTCTTAACAACAAAATATACTTTATACACGTTATGATTGAGACATACTTGCGTCCGACGTTTTGGTTCTTGAGTGTACCTTATCTTTTTATTTTTCAAAAATTGAAAAATAACTATCTGCGAACACGCGTGTCAATTGGATACTCTATTGGTTGGTTGGTTGGTTGGTTGGATTTTTACGGCGCACCAGCACTATGAGGCTATTTAGCGCCGTACAAAAGGTTATATCATTCATCATTTAAAAGTGGTAAAAGGTTTCGTATCGACCAGCGATACGAAACCAAACAGTTGAAGGTAAAACGATAAAATGGTAACGGTGATAAATAAATAAAGTTTCCCGGGATACTCTGTTGCAAATGATTCCTGGTGCCATGTTGAGAAAAATGACGCCAAACAATTCGTATATTTTTCTAAGTGGTTTTGGAGGGAAAAAAAACGTGCATTTGCTAATAGTTAAGTACGCTTTTCTCATTTATCGTAGAATTTGTGTTCTGATTTTACAAAAATGTATCACTCGCAGGATTTTTTCTGACATACAGGAGAGATGGTATAGGCATCTTCAGACAACAGGCTGCGCCACTGTTTTGAAGGAGAAACAAGCAGACAGAGTTTGCGACTAAGGTACCTTTACCTCAATCCCCGTAATGGCAAACAGTACTGACAAGAGCAAAGAAAAACAACTAAAGTGCAAACATTTTGAAACCAAATATGTTTGGAACTAAAGGTGTGTATTTACCTTTGCTAAGTATAGTCACCAGTCATTGTTTCGAAGAACCTTCTCTGGAACGTCATATAATATCTTTCCTCTTTACCTGTACGAAGTAATCCATCATCAGATGATAAATATTAATATGAAACAGCTGACGGGGTTTGAACTTTAACGTCCTCACTGTTCTGCCACGTCATCTCTCCACAATGTATGACCAAAATACGCGTTTCTATCTCTTTAATGTTGTATTGGGGATAATTAGTCATCATCGTGATATTTCCTACTAGATAGAATATATTAGTACTTGGAATCATTCATTATACGGCAGAGTAAAATTTCCAATTGCGAAACACTAACTTGCCCTTGTAACCTTAGAGTCAATGTCATATTCACAGAAGCATTGGGATAAGGTTCAGTTTACCGTGTTTGTTTGCTTAGATTTTCTCAATCATTTAAACAATGGATTATGTTCGTTCTTGAAATTATGTTAATACATCCAAACTATTCAAACTGAGACTCATTCTTCCCTTTGACTTTGGTGTCTAGACCACAGTCGTAGAATATTTCGTTTAGATTTTTGTTAAAGTCCCTCATTTGCTTATATTTCCTAAATCCTTTGAGATACTGTTAAAATTCGGTATTTCTCATTATGAATGCAAGAAAATTCATTTTGTGATATCATTCTAACCTTGGAAGTCAAAGTAGCAAGGTTTAAAACCATACTTTGAGCGTGTGTTCCACGTCCTTCTTGTATTGAAAATCTGCATAAATATAGAGTCACGCTTCTGATTAAAAGATTTTTTCTTACTTGGGAACTGCTGTCATTATAGTCCGGTTGACGGTGTAACTTGACTTATAGGGTAAACGGTTGTTTCTCGAGAAATATTGAACAAATTTTTCTTGCAAACTACATACGTACGACAAATTAGTATGAATACCACTTATTCATACAAAATGAAAGAAAAAAGCATGCAATAATTTCCTAAAATTCCTGGAAAGTAAAAAGACAACTAATCGGACTCCATCGGTTTGTCTTAGTGCAAAGAAAGACTTTTTCACCTTTAAATTTGCTCCATCGTGTCCCTAGTAACAATATTGCTAATTTCTCATTGCAAGGTGAGTTTCAACGTCATCCGGTTTATCATTTTTATGAATGTTCCGATCAAGGAATTATACGAAATATAAAAACAAAGAAAATTCTTGGAAAATTTAATAATAACGGTTATTTACGGGTGAGTGTTCGTGGTACTAAAACTGATTATGTAAAATATCATTCACATCGTTTTACTTACAAGACTTTTCATAGTGGTATTTCCAGCGGATTAGTAATCGATCACAAAAATAATGTTCTAACAGACAACAGATTAGAAAATCTTGATCTTGATACTCAACAAGAAAATAAAATGGTCTTAATTTTAAAGCTGCTAGACCTGTTACATCAGTAAACTTAGAAACAAACGAATAACTAAAATTTAAATCAGTCTATTCAACAGCTAAATATTTTAAAAGTGATCCAAGAACAATTAAATTTATTCCCGATGGCGTTTATAAATCAACCACATCACAATCAACTTATGACAGAATAAGTTTTAGATGCGACAACTAAACAACTGTCAAAATTATTGCCAATTCTTTTCGGTTGATACACGAGTGACAATAATTCATAAGTGCCGACCTATCGTATACACTGCAGCAACTGTAAGCATTTTAGATAACTCATTTTGTTCGTCTTCGGTCAGAAGAAGTTTGTCTCGTCCATCACGCTCAACAATCAGATTGACTGTTACCGTGTCTCCGTCACCGAAGAAAGCCTCGCGAATTGCCTAGCCGAGATTTTCCTTGTTTGTGATGCCTGCAATTATGTGATATCGGATATCTTTCATTTTATTTTAACTATTAGACAAAAGTTGATTAAATATGAGCCTGATGAAACGCCTAGCAGATATCTACGACGACAATGACAGCGAAGAAACTAAAGTTATCGTGGCCAAGGAAACTAAACCTGATTCGCTAGAAGAATTTGATTTGACTTTGTTAGTGCAAGAAGATGACAACGACGACAATGGTGCAGTCATCGACAATGTCGTTGTTGGTAAAAGGTCTTATGGAAGATCTTCAACTGGCAAATATGATGTCAAGTATCATTTGGCAAACAAATAACGAAATTTGATTTTACTGTTGCTGAGCATCAAGTGTTCTGGCAGATGTTAAAACCTTTAATGAACTTGTCGATACCTGGTCGACAAAAAAGTATCATGTTCGATTTTCATTTCGTTAAAATCTTGAATCTGATGCCTATCGCATCTGATCGAAAACAGTATTTCATATCGTTATGCAACCCTGTGAAATGCATGTCTGTTCATCAACGATAGGAGCAAATTTACGCGAGTTTGATACTTGATGTCAGTACCCAACTATTGAAGTGGTCACCGTAGCCGCGCTACTTAACCAAACTCGACTTACAACGCTTGCTAATAACTCGTTTGATAACGAAAACATCTTGCTCAGTTTTCTGCAGCTCGTGTTTGTAAATGCTGCCAATTACTGGTTCTCCTGCTAGATCTTTTAATTTGTAAGTAACTGGAACTGTCATTAGAATTTTATCAACGATAAATACTTCTTCGGTCCAATTTCTGGTAAAACCCTTTTCAAATTATTTTCGTAAGAGAAATTCTAACTCGATCTGCACTTTAAATTTTATGCCTGCGGTACATGTTTTCATTTGCCAGTATTGGATTTTTAATTGCGTCAGTTGGCGACATTTTTATTATTCTATGTTTTACGCTGTTGTAATCAGATACAATCTTCTGCAAATTGTCAATATATTTATTTGTGTTTTTGATTGTCACATGTTCGTGGCTTTTTTTCGTTAAACGTACAATTAAATCGTTCTACGATAACACTTTTACCCTCATTTCCGGTAACATATTTTTTTATATCATTCTGCGTCAGAAACTGTTCAAACTTTCTATTGAAAAACTCAACGCCATTGTCAGTCCATATTTTATTTGGTCGCAGCTCACTGCCGACGATGATTTGTTTCAGCGCATCTGTTATTGACCTACCTGTTTTATCAAGCAAAGGTACACTAAAAGCGTATTTACTAAACACATCAATAACGTTAAACAAATATCTATTGTCGTATTTGTACTGCGCTAGATTAGACATATCCACAAAATCTATTGCGGAAACTATCGCGATAACTCCAACGCAAATGTATTCATTGCAGGATCATCATAAAGTCTCCGAGTCTTAACTTATGCTTTGATCCGTTTAATCCTTGGGCTAGTTTTCGATCACGCGTTCTCGCAGCCTGTGAAACATTCCGCCGCTTGGTTTCATGACATGCAGTTCGTTTAACATTACTTTATCACAACCGGGTTTATCCTGTTCGCGGTCGTGGTAACAAATATCATGACTCGCCGCTACTGCGTAAACGGCATTATACGGATTTTATCCTGGTAATGGATTGTCGTTCTCGTCCAACTGCTGATATAACAGATTATACTGTCCTATGAATTTATGTCCTGTCAATGTCCAGCCGCCGGCGGGTTTTGGTAATTTACCAGTAAGTTTGTGGATGTCAATATCAGCGCCGATTATTTCACGGCGATTACAGCGTTGACAGCAAGTTACAATTTTATCTTGCTCGAGGACTAGATCTCGATCGCATTCACATTTACAAGTTTTCATTTTTATACTTTATCGCTGATTAAAATCTGGTCAGATTTTAAAAAATTTTAAAATAACTTTTTATTTTTTGAAAAATTGTCAAATTTTAAAATATTATTAAATAAATTTTTATTTTTTGAGAAATCTGGTCGGATTTTCTTTGTTTGACGGGCAAACACCCCATCGAAATTAAGATTTTCGACCAGATTTCTAAAACAAAATCACAATTTTCGGTAGAATGTTTTTTAATTTGACGGACAAACACCCATTGAAATTAAAATTTTCTACCTGATTTCTCAAAAATTAAAATTTTCGGTTGTATTTTATCATTTTTGCACGAAAAAATTAAATTTTCAACTGAACTTTTCAGAAAATAAATTTGTATTTAATAATATTTTTATTTGCTTGGTAATATCAGTCCGCGACCTCTGCCGCCCCGGACTATCCACAGCAGATTTGGAAGTAAACTTCCTCTATTCCTGCTAGAAATGGCCCTATAAATCTATCCTGCATTGCTTTGCGCGACGTCTTTTATCTGGTTGAGGTTGTCTTTGCTGACGATTTTCGCGACGACCTTGTCTTTGTTGTCTTTTGTCTAGTTGGCATACTTTATCTGTTACTGTCACACAAAATCTTACATAGTTTATTTCATACCGTCACCAGCCACAGCCTTTTTAGTTGCGCCTGATATTGCCCCTGATGCTGCTGAGATTCATACTGTCCCGAGTACCGACAACAGTTTTGGCAATATTGTTTTTGCTAACGTTGCCAGAGCTGATCCTAGAAATCCACCTTGCCGTGCCATCACTTTTATTTGAGCCACCGACAGATTAAGCACAAAGTGTCTGCCCTTTGACATTTAGTGATTTGTTGTTTTGTTAGCATTAATTTCATCTGTGTACCAGACGCCGAGCTCGGGTCTATTTTAAGAGTAACCTCACGTCGTTTAGCAACTGCCGTGGACAGCTTCTTATTTTGACCTAGCACTAAATATATTTATTTTGTAATATATTTCATTGTTATCGCATTTTGTCAGATAAAATTTAAAAGTTAAAGAACATTCAACCCTTGGTTGCTTCGATGGTTAAGAATTTATCGCTGACGACAAGCCTGTATGCGTAATAACCAGGATCTGCAGCTGGAGCAGCCCCTAGTGTCCATGTGACTTCGACGTCAGAAGTTGATCCAACAGCACATTCGGAATGTTTAGATGCATCAAAATGAAAAATAGGATAGAGTGTTCTAAACTTCTCAATTGATATTTGAGATCCGCTGTCCGCATCTTGATATTTTTGCATAGCTTCCGTCAGATTCATATATGCGCGTGATACGCTCTTGTTAACGTCACCGGTTAAGTTGCATTCAATCGCTCGTTCAGGATATTGTTTAGAGTTTATTCTGACAAATATTCTTCTAACATCAAGGTTATCGAATATAGAGCTGTTTTGTAATTGCCATATACGTCTATCTTTTCGTTGGAAAACAATAAATACATGCATTGGTAGTTGCTCACTTGGTGTTGTTGTTACCCTCCATGTGCTATTGGTCTACAATGGAACTTCCGTAAAATGTACTTTATTTTTGCGTGAAATAAATCTTTTTCGTATACGCGGTCAGCATTGTCTCAAGTTCGATCGACTTAGTGATCGATGGAACAATTCGCGGCATCCACAATGCGAGTTTTCTAATAACAAAGCAAAAATCTGGAATGCCATCAACACGCATTAGCTTCGAATTATTATCAGCTCGATCGAGAACAATCGAAGGTTTGACTGCTCTAAAACCTTATTAAAATCGCCACAAAATCCGAATATTGTGCTCAACGGCAGCATCATTGTAACTCGCCCTGACGCATCTGTCAAAGATCTTCGTTTGGCATATCTTTCATTGTATACTCGCGTAGAAACAATTGGTACTATAGATTGTGCTTTATTTAATAGCGCCACAGTATCTGCTGAAGCAGCTAGTGGATCAATTTCAATTACATTACAAAGAGCGACCAACGCTGCTCTAGTATTAATTAATGCATTATCGGCTGACGCTGGTGTTCCGAATGGTGCGTGACGCAGAGCAATAAACGTGTTAATATTTGCGCAAGTTTCAGCATCATCAAAACCAGCAATCGGCGCGGTAGCTGTTCTTAATACCTCCTTTGCACCTGGTGTGCCTGTTCCAGTATCCTTCAACCAGAACATATTTTCAGCAATTGATCGTGAGTAATCATCGCTAAACGATACCAAATTAAGTATGGTGCTCACAATAGGAAGATGTTGCGAAATATCTTCCACGGTCTGATTTGCAATCTGGTATCGCGCGCTTTTAAATAATCTCCAACCGTTGTTCACTAACGTGCTTTGAACACCAACACCAATTTCAACAGGAGGTACATTTGTTGTCATAACTTGTCCCTGTACTTCAAGAAATGCCTTGTGCGGCAGCAGAAACATATCCTCGTCTCGTGTATTAAACGAACCAGTGCCGGCGGTGTTCATATCATTAGAATTTTCGTCCAGGTACTCAACGTATTCAAATTATGTTGTTGAGTCGTCGGTGATAAATTCTTCGGTAATGTTAAGATAATCTTTCACAGACATATTTTTATTTGTGATCGCTCGACAAAATTTTGAACGAGTCAGTGTCTGGTCGCTGTCTTGACGACGATGCTAGTTTTAGCACAATTTGCTCGCCGCGAGGTGATAATAGCATTTTAGTTGTCGCGATCAACGCCGTATTTGTGTCTGCTGTTGGTGTTATAGTTGAAATTACGTGCGCGATATCTTGTGCATTAGGTATAGGTTTGCCCTTTATTTTGTCGTCTATCTTTTGGCCGACTGCAGTACCTGCGGCAGATGCAGCTGCGGTAGCAAATGCTTTTGATGCGTCTACGGCAATTGCTGCAACTTTATTTGCAATACCGTGTATATTTTCAGCAATCTTAGAAAATATGTTTCAAAAAAATCCCCCCACGATTTTGTTCGATAAATTTTTCTTTGTTTCATTTTCTATCAATGTTGTCTTACAAATTTAATTAGTTAACCACGGTGTTTCAAAACACTGCGCAGGTGTTAAGTAGTAGGTTACAATTTCGTTGTTAGGAAAAAGTTGACGCCCTGATTGATCTATCAGCTGCATCGCAATGGAAGATATTTGATTTTTTAGATTTACAGGAAAGTATACTATCTGACGCGGATTAACTTGCATCAACGAACCAGTTGAACATCTGGTGAAAAACTGTAGATTGATTGGCCGCAATAGAGCAATTTATTAAAATTATATTACCTGTGTGATGTTTACCGGAACATCGTCGTCATAAGATATTGTTTGTGCGGCAACTGAGCCGTATTGTTGATTGTTAAATCCTAATAGCGACGCAATGCTACTCGCCGATGAAAATCCAATTAATAAATTATTTTTAACGTGATTCTGGCACGTGGCGTGTTATAGATCGGCGTTAGCTCGAAATTGTCAGCAACGCCTTCGCTCCTGGAAATAAGTTCTTTTATTGTCTTATTAAGATCGGTTACGTTATATGCACCCTGTGGTACCTTGAACGAGGTCCAAGCGAATGGATTAAACGTAAAATCATCATTGATACCTATATTAACATTAGCCATTGAGTGTCATGCTGTTGAAGAAATTAATCCGATTTCACATTGTCGCGCTTGATCAAGTTGTATTGTCGGATTATAATTAACAGAAAGTTTGCGTTGTCGGCGGTTGATTGCGAAGAATCAAGCAGTAATGTTGTTGACATCATCTTTATTTCCACGGCAACATAAAATCGTTGACCGGTAAGGCTTAGATTAGATCATTATGTAGTATTTGATACTCACTGGTTGTCAATGACCCGTTTGAGCGAAGATGATCTAATATATCCACTATTTCGTTATCGATTTCCATACTTGCGTTACCAGCTTCCTTTGATTATATCAACAGCGCTAGTCGGTCAACCATTTCCACCGTTGACGTAAAGATTTAGACACCATATCCTCTTTGCTCTTCAGCTCGTTCTTCGTCTTTGTTTTAGCTATTGTATTTAAACCTTTTCTACCGTCTGTAAAGCCTTCTTTAAAATCTCTAATTTTTTTAATGGTTTCGATGTAAAGTCCAGCAATAATACCGCCCCGGTAATTCTTATACAATTTCAGTATGTTATCAATATTAGACGAGTCAATTTCATTAAATTTTTCTTCTTTACTTTCGCGTATAAGTTTCAATTTTTCGATTAAATTATTCACACCATTTCGGTTCATATCAACGATCTCACGACCTTTATAATTTCTAATATGATTGGCATTAAGCATATCATATTCAGTATCACTAATTTTATTGTGTATTTTAGAAATCCACCCATCAATAATAACTCTATTTCACATTTCTCTTTCTTCTTCCTCTTGCATTTCCTTTTCATAATCTAACCTTCCTAATATTTGTTGATAAGGCTCATTTTCTTTTATAATTGTTCTGACAATATTGTCTGCTTGAGTTTGTTGTCACTCTCCTATTAAACCAAACAAGCCTTTTTCCTGAATTTTTTTAAGTTGATCAGCGGAAAACGGTGATGAATCAGGTTGCTTTCCAAGTACAGCCTCGGTAATTCGTTTAAAAATTTTAGCATTTCTTCAGCTGTGGCCACTTGTCCTTGTCGTTCTTGTTTAACTTTCTCTTTGAACGCGGCTCTTGTCAAGGAAATTTTTTTAGTAAATCAGTCTTTGGTTTATTCATGTTATTATACATCGCCACACAAATTTTGTGTGGAATAAAACTGCTACAAAACCAGTCAATACAGCATCTGAACATTATAGCTGGCTCTCGTGCAAGTTTGTCAAATAAGAAAAGTTTCATTTCTCTGTGGTGGCCTCATGGTAAAGTTTGATAAACTTATCTTTGGTCACATCACCGCATTGCTCGTTTGTAATATTCCGTACGTCAACATTGTCCAGTCCAGGAAATAAAATAAAACAAACAGTATTTCGTCGAATAAATTTGTCGACATTATAAAAACCCTGCGCGAGATAAACCGCATTACATTTACGGTTTCTTGAGAGAGAGAAGTGAGATATAATTTTATTCATTTCACTGTTGTTTAACGGAATATCGTCAAATACAATTGTCTGATCGTCGGAATCAAGTTCGTTTATCGGAATAAGAGCTTCTGGTTGCCTGATCGGAAATATATCTTCGCCACCACCAAATTCATCGCTCAGTGTTTCGTTGTATTCGTTTAACAATTCGTACTTATCATGCTGTGGATTAATCTTGTAAATATATACCAGGTCGTAATTGAAGTCGTTGTTAAGAAGTAAATTCATCAGCAAATTTCTGTTACCTGATCCTGTCCGACCCACTATCAGGTAATGACAAACCGGAAGTTCGTTGTTATGTTTGTGTTTTACTAAACGCTCTGTATCAAAGTTTATTATGCTCATCTTTATTTTATATTTTATACAACTGATAAAATGTTTGCAAGCTTTTCATGAAAAATTTGTCTAGCAGTAAGAAATAGACGTGAGTTATTACACGAAATTCGGAACAACAATAACAGGCTCTACATCGGTCGATACGGAGAAAACAAACGGACCGTAGATTTATCAGGGTACCTTAAGAAATCCGCGATGAAATGAGAAGCAACTGAATCATGGAAAACCAGCGAGTGTTAGGCCTTGAAAAAGCATACTCGCCTGTCAAGGTGGACTCGACACAAGCGGTAAGTTATGTTCAGCTGGCTGGTGGAACTTTAAGCGGTAATCTCACGATGGAAGATAATCGCAAAATCTTAAACCTTGACATGAAATATCCACTATACAGTAATGCAAACTTGTCACAAGTGGTAAGTTATTCACAACTAAAATCGATGCTAAACTACCGTTGGCCGGTGGAACATTGAGCGAAAAATAAATTATCGGGCTGAAAACAGATCTTCCACCAGCTAATAAGAACGACAGTCAAGCAGCAAGTTAATGATAGTCTATGGCGCTGTTGTAAAGAAAAACCGGAGATACAATGTCCGGCAATTTGGAAATGAGCAATAGCGCAAAAATAACTATATTATCAACAACGTTACCGCCGAACACAGACACCGACGACACACAAGCTGTAAGTCGTGGACAGTTAAAATCGTATTTACCACGTACCACCTACAACAACATCGACACGGGCGGTAAGGCAATTATTAATACCAAAACAACGCTGGACAACAATAATTGGATGGCAATTGTCAAGTTCGTTAAAGCTAATTTCGTAGACTAAACGGCGACACAATGTCTGGCACACTGAATATGGGAGCCAACAAAATAACATCATCTTCTGCGCCCGCCGTCAACGACGATTTAGTGAATAAAATGTACGTCGATTGTGGTAAAACAGCCGCAGTCACAGCTGTATCTGCTCAAGTTGATGCAGCGTATGTTAAGAAAACCGGAGACACATTATCAGGTCCAACTGACATGGGCAACAGCAAAATAACAACAACGTATTCAACCACCGCCAGTTACGACCTAACAAATAAATATTAGGTCGACAGCGTCTCTGGTGGCGGAGTAAAACGAATCAAAAACAATGTTGGATATATTCCAACACTCGTTGAGGCATCTGATAATAGATCGGGTTTTGTCGTTACAGCCTCCACGCAATATCCCGGAAATAATCCAAATCACGCTTGTCGTTTTAGTTTTGTCGTGTTTGGTGGTCAAGAGTGGACGACTATAGGTGAAACAGCAAATTTTTGGATCAAAATCAAATGTTCGGTTCCTGTATCTATTTGGCAGTTTCATTTGTGTGGCAGATTAAATTCCGGTGTTGGACGTATTTACAACTGGAAACTGGAAGGATCCGCCGACAATATAGCTTGGGTACTGTTGTACAGTACGACAAATACGTATATTTCAACAACAGCGTATTTTACTACTCCAACCGCCAACATTATCGTTAAATGTGTTTTTTTTTTAAATACCAGTATTTTCAATTATACGTTACTTCTGAGGAAGGTTCGTATCCAGGTCTGACCGCGTTCTAAATATACACGATGGACGATCAAATTTAATCGGACAATGTAAAATAAAATGACAGACCCAGCAATTATAACAGTCGCTAAAGAATTTTATGATAATATTTTTAATCCGAGCAGAGATGTTTCTGCCACAGTTGTTAGTGATAAATCAGTTGTGCTAAACAGAATTAGCAAAATGAGAACATTAAAATTAAATTCAATAAAAGAGGTCGATGATGACAGTAAATTGACAAAAAATGAAGATAATTTTGCTCCTGTCATGCATATGCGAAGACCACAACTGAGAGATGCAATGGAAGATTTTTATGTTATCAGTAAATACTGTCACCATGATGATTGTAGTGAAGAACAAGACAAAGTTGAGCGTCTACTAAAATAAGTGTTGCTTGAACTTAGCAAGGAAAATTCAGACACAATTAATGAATCGGATTTGATAAAAGCACGAGCTCATGGTGGAAGAAAGCCAAAAGAAACTCGAATAGATAATGCTCATAATCTATTCAGAAAACTTTGTAGAATCAAAGAAAATAAGATTAGGCAGAAACAAAAAATTAAATGATAACTTCTTAAAATGACAAATATTTCAGCAACTCGGTATGTATTATCACGATAAACAAACACTTCTTAAAATTGTTGGTAATGTATCAGCAGAAGCAAACTTGATGGTAAAAGTGTACTCGAACGCGATTATACCGATGCTACGTGAGCGACCTGAATTTGATCTGATCACTGAAATTAACTGAAAATCTTATTTCGGAAGTTGATGATTACGATGATGCTGAGCGAGAGTTGTTTTTCAAAGAAGCTGAATCAACAGAAATGCGTGTACAATTCGATTCTTACTACGACATTAGCGAAGCTGATGATGTTGAATTACAATCGCTTCAACGTTCTAGACAATTAATACTGCAAGATTATTGCAACGAAGTTGAGAAAATATACACACAACCGTTTAACAAACTAATGGAGCAAGTGATTCATTTTGTCGCACAAAATATCACAAACAAAAACGAATTAAAACGAGTAATGTTATCAAACTTTATAGCGACGTAAGCAATTATCATGCAACATCTTGTTCTTAAACATTTCAGCACACCAAATATAGCATTAATAATTGGATTTATCAGAATGAAACCGAAAGTGACTACGCGGATTTGGTAAATGAGTCAAATCTTTATGTGCGTGATTAAGCAAAATATGACATTTAATTCATACAGATGGTTAGTAAGTGATGAAGCGCTAACAAATCGAAAATATGAAGACACTTCGTCAGATGTCTATGACAAGTATAGGAATTTTCTTGCTAATCCTATCAACGATATGTTTCGTCAGTTTCTTGATTCATTTGTTGGAACTACAACTTTTACTATCACGTAAAAATAATAAGGGAGAAAAAGGAAATCATAGACTTCAATCATGTCTCGGAAGATATTCCGAAAACAGAACTTGATGAGTTAATGCAGTACAATTAATACTACCACAAGAAACTCTGGTGTGTAAAACATTGCTACAAATACTACAATAAAATCTCGCACGTGATATCGTATTTGCTCTTGCTGTTAACAGGATCTGGTATTATCACCAGCGGAGCATCATTAAACCCGTTTTTTTTCTGATAATATCCGGAGTGGGTGTTTCTCTCTTTGCATTTGTTTGGAGTAAAATTAGGGTTACTGCACCAGAAAACCCCAGTATCACTTACTACTCACTCAAAGTTTATCCTGACGGGTACTTAATTGTCTATGTTGTTTGTATTTAAGATTACATTTTTGTCATTGTATATGAATAACGGATTCTGACCGCGGTGATGAAGCTGAAGAATTTATTGACAGATGGATGTTGGATCAGATGGCTGTGTCAAAGTGGTGTAACCAAATCCTCGTGTGAACTGTCATATAATTTTGTTAAAGGTCAAGTAGAAATTGCCATTTCAATTTGGAATCACCTGATGTACCACAACCAATTCAATGTCAGCTTGGAATCATCCCACGTGCACGTGAAAACGACGAAGCATGGACTATAGCACCAGGGTCAAAACCTCCTCGGGATTGTTTCTACAATGGTAAAGTAGCCCCAGTTAAGTTCACCATCGAATATTTTAAATCAACATTGACTCAACTGAGAAAAGAAAGGTCTCGATTGTTATTCAACAAGGATGCACTTGTTCAGGTAACAGTTATTGGGCAAAGACGACAGTTAGATGTGAAAGGTTCTGGCGCAGTTGGTGTGTTTTGTAATGAAAATGGTACCAGACCACCGGAATGCACACTCGCAGGATATTTAAGTATTCTCGAGGCAGAAGTTTTATTTAATAACTGCATGGTAACTGTGGAATAAAAAAGAACAATTGTTTAGAAATACGAATGCGTGTTGCGCCTGCAAGTGATGATGAGACCGGACAAGGTTTACCTGTCGTGCAATTAAAATATGCGATTGTATTATTAATAGAACAATTATGACGGAACCTCAGTTTTTCCGGCGTAAATAATAATCGAAACGGAACAGCAGCTGCAAATGAAATCACAAAGAGAACCGCGCTAAGACTGAAATACAAACGCGCGTTTTTAATCGTGAATTCTACTTGCGGGGTTGCTCCGTCAACGACTGTTGGTTGTGGTGTGACTGGAATCAAGACAACATAAACTATCGTAGGTGCACCAATCGGTATTATTGTCGGTGCTATATCGATAGCAAATGGTGTCAGTGGTGGTGCTAGCAAGTTAATTTCAATGCGACTGAATTCAGGAATACATGTATACTCCGAATTACTTGCGGCTACACAAAGCTGTGTCAGTAAACGGACGAATTGGGGATAAATATGTCATCGGGATAGAGGTGAGGACGAGTGGAAGTGGACCCAAAGACGCCAGTGGAGCAAAAGCCTTACTTCACACTACTGAGAGAGAAAGGAGTTCCTGAACAAAGTTTGATCCAAATATAAAATTTTCCTATCCCAAATTCATTTTTCACTAAAAACTAATGTAGGACAATAAAGATGGCATGTCATTAGCATTTATATGGCTTTAAAATATCGAGTATTTTCTACGGTTTGCATTATGTTGTTAGGTAGGACATAGCAAGTTTAGTTTACATCAGAAATTTTGCTGCAACTGATTACTGCTTAGAGGCTGACCAATTTTTTCATTAAATTCTAAAACCTTAAGAAGCGTTGCTGATTCTCAATACGTCAAAAGCATGATGAGTTTTGTCCTCTACATTATCTGTGGGTGCTCTTGACTGGGATAGATGTATCCCACAGGTCTTAATCACATAGGCAATCTGTGTCACACAAGTAAAGAAATATATAAATAAAATTACTTTCCTCAGTAAACCAGTTTTCTAACACACATGTTCTGGTAGAATGGAAAGATATTGCATTGGCTTAATTCAACACTGGAGTTAGGGTTGATCAGCTTCTTTACAGCATGACTACCAGCCCTCACCAACCCCCACCTCAACACCCTCTGATACACTCGGGATTTAAAACGTTCATTATCATCGATTAATCCTCCCAAAACAGCATACCAAATATAATTACACACACATACACATAATCCTTAGTCGATTTATATGATATATAAGCGGCCCCCAAAAAACACTCCCACTCACTCCTACCCTGGGGTTTGCATCCAGGATACGAAGTCTTCGTTGTCATCAACTCTTCCTCCGTAAAATGCGATCCATTGGGATATGTGATATTTCGGATCCCATTTCACTATGAATAGGTGACTTGGCCTAAATGCAACATGATTATTAGAAAACATATTCCTGGGTGCCAACATTAAAGGACTGTACTACCATTACTAAATAAATGCTAACGATACACACAAGTTTCATGTCCATATTGATATACTGGACCAGATGACCGTTGAACTAGATCTCTCTCTCTCTCTCTCTCTCTCTCTCTCTCTCTCTCTCTATATATATATATATATATATATATATATATATATATATATATATATATATAACTGCAATAAACTGACAACGAACAGTGCAAACTTAGTATCTAACTAGCCTGAGCGCTTTCGACTCTTAACGAGTCTTTTTCAAAGGCAAATACAAAACATAGACAAGACAAACAAATAAAACACAAAAACCGTTGCGTTTGCAAAACTTTACATGGTTGTTTCTACAGGAATTAAACCTTTAAATGTATTATGTTTCAACTAGTTTATTTCAACTTGTTGAGGATGCTTGAAAATATCTTTACTGACTTAGAAATCGACGAGCGATAACGACATCTGTTGTTTTATGTTCAATTTAAGTAGACGCAATTTATATCCCGGATATTTCATTGTCATATTGGTAATTATAGGCTATTAAGCAAATTTAGAGAATGATTTAAAAGAAAATGTGTCGGCTGCAAAAAATAAATAATTTCATTTGTGGATGGCTGTACAAGAAGGAAAACATTGGAACATATACACTAACACGACATAAAATACAGAACTGAAAGGGTGTTAGATCACACCAAAGGTAGATCGTGCCATACGAGGTTGATAATCTAAAGAATACAAATCATATGGCGAATAACAGTCCTTTCAAATACACTGGATCCAGCAAGAGATCAGGTTGGTCAGGGATTGATTAAGATAACTGCAATAAACTGACAACGAACACTGCAAAACTAGTATCTAATTAGCCTGAGCGCTTTCGACTCTTAATGAGTCTTTTTCAAAGGCAAATGCAAAACATAGACATGACAAACAAATAAAACACAAAAACCGTTGCGTTTGCAAAACTTTACATGGTTGTTTCTACAGGAATTAAACCTTTAAATGTATTATGTTTCAACTAGTTTATTTCAACTTGTTGCGGATGCTTGAAAATATCTTTACTGACCTAGAAATCGACGAGCGATAACGACATCTGTTGGTTTATGTTCATTTTAAGTAGACGCAATTTATATCCCGGATATTTCCTTCTCATATTAGTAATTATAGGTTATTAAGCAAATTTAGAGAATGATTTAAAAGAAAATGTGTCGGCTGCAAAAAATAAATAATTTCATTTGTGGATGGCTGTACAAGAAGGAAAACATTGGAACGTATACACTAACACGACATAAAATACAGAACTGAATCTATATATATATATATATATATATATATGTTATATATATATATATATATATATATATATATATATATATATATATATATATATATATATATATATATATATACATATATAAAATGAGGACTTTGTATAGCGCCTAATCTTTAGAAGCGCTAAGCGCTTTACAACATTAGACAACACAACACCTGAAACATAATAAACATATATAATGATATGATTACATAAAAACGAACACCGTGAAATTAGAAAACAGAAAGCATGCTGAAAATATTAAGATAGGAAACATTATTAGGTCTTTAAGTTTGTTCATGCAGTCGAAATAGATGAGTTTTGAGAGCGCTCTTGAATGAGATCACTGTGTCTTTGTGTCTAAATTCAGCGGGCAATTCGTTCCAAGTTGCTGGGCCCTGGAATGCGAAAGAACGTTGTCCATATGACTTCGTTTTCATAGTGGGAATAATGAGTGTCCGATTGTCAGAAGAGGAGCGTAAGTATCTTGCTGGTGTGTACACATGGGTGAGGTCGGATAGGTATGTTGGACTGGAGCCTGTCAGTGAAACGTAGCACAGAGAACAAATTTTGTGTTTGATTCTGGATCGAATGGATAGCCAGTATAGGGTACAGAGCAGGGGGAAGGTGTGCTCTGATCGTGGTACTCTAAGGATGATCCGAGCAGTTGTGTTTTCAACTTTTTGAAGTTTTTGGAGTAGATATTGAGACGAACCAGACAGAACTGAGTTACAATAATCCTATCTTGAAAGTACTAAGGAACACATAAGTGTTTTAGGGGCGTCAACGCAAAGATATTTGCGAATGGAGCTGATGCATCTCAGCGCAAGATATGCACCCTTGCATATGTTCATAACATGTTGGTGCAATGTGAGAGTACTGTCGAGAGTAACACCTAGGTTTCGTACTGACTGTACGAATTTAATGTTGGTGTTGCTGATATTTATTGTTTGATGTAAAGGACGTGAATGAGAAAGTCTTTGTGTTGTAATCAGAATGGATTCAGTTTTAATATCATTCACCTGTGGCTTGTTATATGTCATCCATGATTTCACATCAGAAATGCACCTCTCTACACCTTTGATGGTAGCATCAACTTCATTTGGGTGACTAGATTTGTATATTTGGGTGTCATCAGCGTACAATTGGTGAGACACTGGATGATGATCTATGACACTTGAGAGCGGCTGAGTGTACAGAATGAAGAAAACAGGTCCAAGAACAAACCCGTGTAGCACCACAACATAGATTAACTGGCCTGGAGTGTATTCCATTTGCGGACACAATTTGTGTCCTGTTGACCTAGTAGGACATGAACCAAAATAAGGTTGTATCATGAATGCAGAATACATGCTGGAGACGGTGAAGAAATATATCATGGTCTATTGCGTCAAATGCTGCAGACAAATCAAGGAGGGTGAGGACTGTAATCTTTAAGCTATCCAAAACAGAGAGAAGGTCATTCACTACTTTCAGAAGAGTAGTTTCAGTACTGTGGCAAGGGCAATATGGAGATTGTACATTGCTAAAAAGACTGTTTGAATTCAGATGATATACAAGTTGGGATAGACCAACTTTTTTTAAGATTTTTGACATGAATGGGAGATTAGAAACTGGGCGGTAGTTCTTTAAATCGTTATGACCAAGTGTTGGTTTCTTCAGCAGAGGCTTTACAATGGCAGTTTTGAAATATGATGGGAATTCACCGGATGAGCAAGAGGTATTAATAACATCAGTTAGTGAAGGCAATATTGGATCTAAGCACTCAAGCAGCAGTGATGTTGGCATTGGATCAAGTTTACATGACTGGTGCACTCTTCATCACGATTGTACGTACTAAATCGATAGAGACGGGTTCAAATGATGCTAGCGGTTGCCGCTGAAATTCTGTATCTGTATTCTATATTATATATATATATATATATATATATATATATATATATAGAGAGAGAGAGAGAGAGAGAGAGAGAGAGAGAGAGAGAGAGAGAGAGACCTAGTTCAGCAGTCATCTGGTCACAGCAGCCATTCTAATCCTTTCGACAACTTTCGTATATAACTCATTTAGTCAGCGGTCACCTGTCTTGATAGTTCGACAGTACTGTCTGTAAACAAGAGAAACTCAAAGGTCAACACGTCGGCTTTGAAAGCAATTCGGTTTTTATTTTAACAGGTGGTACACTCTACTAGCAATATCCCTTATGGTTTAGTGTTCTGAGTTTCCTCTGACCCCTCCCACCCCATTTTTTTTTTGTATCGGCTGTATGTTTTGGGTGTAGAGTGAGAGTCAAGTGTCCATGATGGTTTTGTGATTTCACTTGACACACGCGAGAAGGGTCAGAGGAAACTCGGATTAATGGTTTTAGTGTTATTAACAATAATCACATGAAGCTTGTTTTCTTTCCCCTAATCATCGCACACAAAAGCCGACTGTCTTTTGATCTCGGCGAGTTTGAGTAACGGCTAGATCCATCATTTGTTAGAGTGTGAAAAGATGTTTCCATATCTAATAAAACCAACTGCCCTAACAAAAAGTCAGTTGTGTGTTGCACAATTACATGTAAGCTATTATCAATTTTATTTAATAGCCATTTTGACTAATAAGATAAATGTGTTTTCGTGTATGAGTGAGAGATACATAATTGCATGTACACAGCTGTAGTTTTTCTGATTTTTGCTAAATAACTAAACTAAGTATATGTACAGGTATCCTGGCAGTATACTGCTACAGCTAATAATAACTTACTGCATTTGTATGCGAAAATATGAACTCGTTTTCTCGGACTAATACTTCACTCCCAAAGGACGTGCAGTATTAATCTGCGAAAACGACTTCATAGTTTCCCATACAAATGCAGTAACCTTTTTATTTTATACTCATTTTCTTAATCTACCTTAGACTTAATTATAAAAGAATGGACTATAAAAAAAAAAAACAATGTAATTGAATTTATGCTGTATTCCAAAATAAATACACAACCGTAGATTCATCAATATTAATGCGCACATAGCACCGCCCAGCGACCTGTGAACTTCGTCGCACGTTCGACATTACTTTCGCAATTAATAGTCGTTAGGTCTACTTAAAATTGAAATTTAGAGTCATATTGTGAATGAATGTGCACTGCAACAACTTTTCCAGATGTCCTGGAATGGATGGATAATGGCGTTTTGTCGATTCTACTCAATTCTGCTAATTATTGACGGGATTTATTAGCTGTGTCAATTCCACGGGAAGTACATGTGATTTGAGCAGGGAGTGACGAGTCTTGACTCAGCTGCATGTGTGTTTCTGTTCTGTCATTGAAAGTTTGGAATCATAATGTGGGAAAAATATGAACTCTTTCAATTGAAATTATTAAAAAGACGCTATAGAATATCACGTTTATTTCATTTTGAGTGCAGTAAGGAAAATGTTATTGCAGTTGGAAATGTAGTCGAAATTACAGTACAATTTCGCGGTGTGAAATCAAGTTTTAGAACTCATGACATAGTTCGTGTAATTTGGATTTGCAGAACTAACTAAGAAAGTACATTTTCAGGTAATTCAAGATGCAAAAATATAAGCATATTGTATGTCATTCTTAATACCAGCTAAAGAAGACGTGTTTATGCCTGGTCAGTTGCATGCTCTTTGTTGGGATTCAAGCTATGTTATGACCTACATGGCGTCTATCGCTGGCCTAAATCCGAAACATTGTATGAAAAACTTTAACGCGGAAAATTGCAAAACAGCTGGATTGTGACAGTCCATTCTGCCAAAGGAGATAAGAATTCTTTCTCGTCTTGGCCTATTGTTTCTGAGGCCCTTACTTGTACCAAAACCTTCAGTTGCATTCTTTCTTCTCGAATTCAGTACTTTAATTTATAAAATGGTACGTATCTGATAGATATGCGACGCCTCTTGGCCTCAGTAACTTTTCTATGCTATTTTTATAGACTCCAGAGAGAACTGGTCATAGTATGAACCATTCCATTTACGAAAAGTTACGCACATTTCTCCTAAATAACTGTTTAAATGACCAGAATGTTGTTTTCAATACTGCGTCTCTCACGTTTGTCGGGGACTTTGCGAAAATAGAGTTCGTTTTACTGCTACCTTGAAAGTTTCATTTGTGACTCAGTAAACTCCTCCACAGTTTCCACTTATCATCTCTACTTTCAAATAGACGAAACAGCTTTTTCGGTTCATCTACGAACAAATCTAATAAGCGAAAACGTAAAAGCTTCTTCTACATGAATGTGCATCTTTTGTTTACAACGTAGATCCTAATGCACTTGACTATCTTTAGACGCACGTGTTAAGGTGTTCAGTATCGCAAAATACTGAACGATTCTGAAAATGTAATTAGTATATAATAATACATGTGAAATAATAATAATAATAATAATAATAATAATAATAATAATAATAATAATAACAATGCTGTTCGGTTCATAGTACATACATTTGTCATGAACCAAGTCTGAAAGAGGAACCTGCCTTCAGGGGTCGCCTATCAACAAGGCCACTTTCACTTTTTCCCCATGGGTGGCTGCCGTAGTCAGGTTTCACAATTTTTCCAAGTATACTAAAGTTAAAGGAAATTATATTTATTTTTTGATTTATTTTTTAAAAAAAAAAGGCATAAACCATTCTTTGAAATAATCATGATGTTAGGTATAAACGACGTTCAATTATACAGTTTCGAATTAAGAGGAGCCACGCCTAAATTCAGTCAACGAAGTCGCTCATAATTTCGATGTGATAAATTCTATTAGTGAATAATCTAATAGCAACAACATTCGTACGTCGCGCACATGTTGAATCGAGAGCAAATAAAGTGAGACATGCCAGCTTTTTTAAACGGATCTGAGACGAAAAAGCGTGCATTACATAAAAATAAGACTCGCACAAATACTGGTAATCAGCTGGGGCGCCGAAATATACACTGAAGCGCGAACTCGAACTGAAGACCATCCGAAATAGCGTGCTGTTAGCTTTTTTATGTTTACAACGGATAAGTCATCAAATCTTGTGTTGTAGTTTTTGACTGAAATCGGTAAACCCACGGATGTCGCCGATTAACATCGGATTAATTCGTACACATGTAAAATAGTGGCCGGGTCTCTCAGTTCGAGGGAGAAATTACATGGCTCAGTATGTGAGGAAACGTCGATATTATCTGGTTTTAATGAAACCCAACGATGTTTAAGACCAATATCTTTCAAGATTCAATATTATTCAGATGATGTGGCATACACGACTTTTTTGCATATAACAGCGGCTTTGGAGCTGTAAATATTATGTCACATACGGTTGAAATGTAAAACTCTGGAGGGCATTACGAATCGATATATCTGTTATTTTAAGAATTTCAGTCAAACTGTATAATGGCTTCCATAATGTCGTGTTACTTACCGTATATACTCGCTTATAAGTACAGTCCAGCTGCAAACAACATAGACCTGGATTACCGTAGCGCAATGTATATACTCGCGCAACAACGTCTATGTTGTTTTTCGTCTGATGACTACTAACAATCTGCATAGACACAGATCTGCTGACGCATTATGCGCCGGCAGATCAGGATCTGTCCTGTTTTTCAGCTGGACTCGACTGACATACTCCCTAAAGCCAACTGGGGGGTTTCCTGGTACGTATCCTCTATGTTAATTCCTAATGCTGTAGGCATTGTGTTTTGCATGTTGAAAATGTTATGTAAATTCATCAAATAAGTTATCTTTGATGGATCACTCGGTAAGTGGTTCTCTAACAACCGCCGTTTGAGGAAGACAGGCCAGGGATCCTTCAGATTAAGTTTTGATGAGATGACTTCAAAAACTTTCAGAATGAAAAGGCTGCCACTCTTCATGACAGCAATTTGTGGACATTAATAAATATTATGCAAGACTGACATGTACAATTGCCTGGGGCATCCCATAAATAGCATTCAAATTAACTTTTAAACTGCGCTGAAATTCAAGCTAGAAATTATTAAAATAAGTAGTGAAAGTTCTCAAAATAATTACGAACCTACTATAAATGTTACTGTTTTCGACGCTTGGACAGGAGGCTATTTCAAATGTTGGTCATAAATATCACAGTCATTAGCATTTGAGTGTTTTATTATTTCATCTGACCGGTCCGGTGGCCTAATGGTTAGAGAGTCCGCCTCGGGTGCGGGAGGTCGCGGGTTTGTACCCCGGCTGAGTCATACCAAAGACTTATAAAAATGGTACTAACAGCTGTCTCGCTAGGCGCTCAGCATTAATAGGTTAGTGTTATGATTGGCCGGCCTGGTGTCAGGATATTGTGACTGCGTGAGACATCATGCTATATGTCTGAGGCAAGATGCCCCAGTACTAGACATCACTATAAACTCCACACGGCAGACATCATATGACTAAAAAGATTTTAGAGCTACGTTAAAAATCAAAAAAAAAAAAACCACACACACATTGCTAGGACAAACACCACAACAGGTGATACAACATAGTATGCTGCAGAATCAACGGACTCTTGACGACAACGAATATTGACGAGATACATGTTGAATAACGATAAAATATATTAGCGGAAATGAAAGACATATAACCTTTCTTTCACTAACCATAATGCATATAAAAGAGAAAACAGTGTTAATTAAAAACAAGTTCGCCATTCATAAAAATCTAAACAATGTTTTAGAAAGTATTCATGGATGGCAATATCAATTATTAAATATTACACGCCAAAAAATATTCCATGAATGCACATAGAATAAGTAATAAGTTCAAAATACGCCAAACGGTGCTTTGAACATCAGGTTTAGCTAATCTGTATTTTTAAATTAAGATAAAAAATTAAATATAGACTAATGTGCATATTTAAATACGGCAATAAAAATGATTGTGGAGATATGTCTTGTCTGAAACAGGCAATATGATTTCTCTTTAGCGAAGCTGATTCTTCAGAGGTACCAACTTACTATTTTTTTTTTAATTATGGGGTTCGTATGAGAAAATGGGGATCACCTGAGGTACCCCTGGTGATTGTTGTTCCCAAGTCGTAAGACAGGAAATTCTTAGTTTAGCCTTTGGTTGGTCATTTAGGCGTCCATAAAACCTATCACAAGATCTTACGTCATTTTTATTGGCCGAAAATTAAAAGTGATGTTTCTAAATACTGTCACAGTTGCCAGATGATAGTAAAACCCAACCAAACGATACCTTAAGATCATTTTCAGCCTATTCCTGCATTTGAAGAACCATTCAGCAGAATAACGGTAGACTTTGTAGATATTAACCTAAGACCAAGTCAGGCAACCAATTCTTGTTGACCATAATGTGTGCGCCGACAAGGTTTCCAGAGTCAATTTCTTTACCGAATATTAAGACTAAAACTATAGTCAAAGCCTTAATAAAGTCTTTTCAACATTTTTGGCCTTCCCGAGTCCATCCAATCTGATCAAGCTTCTAATTTCATGTATGGGATCTTCCAGCAAGTTATGTATGAATTAGGTATCCAACAACTGGAGTCCTCTGCATATCACCCTAAAAGCCAGGTGGAGTTGGAAAGATCTCATCAGACTTTAAAGAATGTAATAAGGTCATATTGCTTTGATACCAGAAAGGATTGGGACGAAGGTATTCATTTACTCTTGCTTGCTGTTAGGGAATCAGTTCAAGAGTCCATAGGGTTTAACCCTTTTGAACTTGTTTTTGGACACACTGTTCGTGGACTATGGAAGTTGTTGAAAGATAAACTTCTATTAACAAAAGATGAAATTAATTTTGTTGTGATGTTTGCCCTAGCAATGTGTGTGTGTGTGTGTGTGTGTGTGTGTGTGTGTGTGTGTGTGTGTGTGTGTGTGTGTGTGTGTGTGTGTGTGTGTTGGATTTTTAACGTAGCTTTAAAATCTTTTTAGTCATATAATGTCTGCTGTGTGGCAGTTTATAGTGATGTCTAGTACTGGGGCATCTTGCCGCAGACATATAGCATGATGTCACACCCATTCACAATATCCTGACACCAGGCCGGCCATTCATAACACTAACCTATTAATGCTGAGCGCCTAACAAGACAGCTGTTAGTACCATTTTTATAAGTCCTTGGTATGACTCGGCCGGGGTACAAACCAGCGACCTCCCGCACCCGAGGCGGACTCTCTGACCATTAGGCCACCGGACCGGTCAGATAAATAATAAAACACTCAAATGTTAATGACTGTGACATTTATGACCAACATTTGAAATAGCGGCCTGAGGTGGCAAGAAATAATCTTCAGCCTACTCTGTCAAAAATGAAAGTAAGGTATGACTAAATTACAAAAGAAAGAACTATTCAGCCTGGTGATAAAGTTCTGCCTCTCTTACGCATACCTCAAAATCCAGATCAGGCTAAGTATTATGGTCCCTATACATTTAAAAGAGAGTAAGTGACTTCAGTTATACAATCTACACTCCTGGGTGGCGGAAGCAGAAACAGTTCTGCCATATAAATATGTTAAAGGGGTATGTTGATTTAGATAGTTCTGTAAATCATTCAATAATTTTACTTGTTCCTGTTACATACAGTGACGATATCAATTAATACCTGCAACCGTATTATTGTGACTTTGGTCCAACCAGTCTTAAAAATTAGGAAATATTAAAGAATCTGGATAAGAAACTTTCACATCCACAGCAGGCCCGGCCCTAGGGCAAGGCGAAAGAGGCAACCGCCTTGGGCCCCGCCCTTTCAGGGGCCCCGAGCTGCTGACGGAAATCAACTCCGCAATGCAATTTGTTTGATTGGGCCCCGTTCATTGCTTGCTGCCTTGGGCCACGCACATCCTAGGGCCGTTTCTGATCCACAGCCACAAGAAAAGAATGAATTAAAGTACCTAATGGGTAAATATGAACACTTGTTCCCATATGTTGTGACGCGAACAAACAAAATCTAATATGATATTGAAATTGTAGATTCTTAGCCTGTTAAACAGAATCCTCACAGGATGAATCCTTTCAAGCAGGAATGTTTGAAGAAGGAAATTGAATATTTGTTGCCGAATGACTTTATTGAATAAGCAAAAGTAACTGGAGTTCGACCTGTATTCTTGTGACGAAACCAGATAAAACTTTCCGTATGCGCACCGACTACAGGAAAGTGAACAGTGTCACCAAAACAGACTTATACCCAATATCAAGCATTGACAACTGTATTGACATAACTGGAAATGCAAAATATGTCACCACGTTTGGCCTGTTATAAGGATTCTTGCAGATTCCACTTACAGATAGAACATAATAAATGTCGCCCTATGCAACTCCAGATGGATTTTACTAATACAAAGTGATGCCATTTGGTATGAAATGTTCTCCTTGAGCATTCTAGCGCTTAATGAATATGATTACTTCTGGTATTGATGGCTGTGATGCGTAAATCGACGACGTCATTATATACAGCAATTCATGGGAAGATCACCGGGAAACTAATCCGAAAATTCTTCGTTCGATTAAGTGAGGCAATTTTGAAATTAATTTAAATAAAAGTGAGTTTTACTGATCTTCTGTCACATTTTAGGACATATTGTGGGACATGATCAAGTTAAGACTGTTCAAGTTAAGGTAAAAACTATCTCTGAATTCCCTGTGCGTATCAGTAAAAAGCAACTGATGCGATGTTTGAGTATGGCTGGATATTATCGAAATTCTGCTCAAATTTCTCCGTAATTGCTGAGCCACTGACCAATTTATTGAGTAAGAAGACCAAGTTTAATTGGTCACACACACACACACACACACACACACATATATATATATGTGTGTGTGTGTGTGTGTGTGTGTGTGTGTGTGTGTGTGTGTGTGTGTGTGTGTGTCCAATATAACTGGGTCAACCAAAACTAGAATTACAAGTGCATGACACGCCTAAGTTTATTCTTCCTTATGTGGCCTCATGGGAAATCGACGGAAAACTGATACGCGACAGTAATTAGAGGTTACTGCATTTGTATGGAAAAATATGAACGAGTTTTTCGGATGGATATACTGCACGACCTTGGGAGTGCAGTATATCCATCCGACAAAACGAGTTCATACTTTCCCATACAAATGCAGCAACCTTTTTATTACATGCTCATTTTCTAATTCTACCCAAGGCTTAATTATATAAACAAAAATACACTACAAGAAACAAAGTAACTGAATTTATGCTGTATTCCAAACTAAATACACAAGCGCAGATTCGTCATTACACAACAACAGCATTAATAATGCGCATATAACTCCGCCCAGATCAATTTGAACTTAGTCGCGCACTAGACATAACTTTCGAAAGAAAATGGCGTTTTGATCTACTTACAATTGAAATTTTGAGTCATATTGTGAATGAATGCGCATTGCAACAACTTTTCCATTTGATCTGGAATGAATAGATTTTGGTATTTTTGTTGATTCGACGAAATTGCTTGATTATGGACTGGATTTATCTACATGAGGTACATCGGATTTCAGCAGCGTCTGTGCCAATTCTACATGAAATACATCGGAGTGAAGCAGCGAGGGAGAAGTGTGTTGACATCTGCAAGTGTGTTTCTGTTTTGTCATTGAATATTTAAAATCATAATGTGGGAAAATATGAAGTCTTTCAATTGCAATTATCGAAAGACGCTATGGAATTTAATGTTTATTTCATTTTGAGTGCAGTAAGGAGGATGTAACTGCACTTAGAATATAGTCGAAATTACAGTACAATTTCGAAATGTGTAATCAAGCTTGAGAACCCATGACATGGCACATGTAATTCGGATTTGGAGAACTAAGAAAGTACATTTTGAGGAAATTCAGGATGCAAAATTGTAAGTATATTTTTTGCCATTCTTATTACCAGCAAAAGAATACATTTTATGCCTTGTCACTTGTATATTATTTGTCTGGCGTCTATAGCTAGCCTAAATCTGAAACACTGGATCAACAAAGTTAACGCGGAATGTGCCAAACCAGCTGGTATGTGGCAGTCCACGAAACATCTCCTTTAGTTCATTCAGAAACAAATTTAATCAACCGAAACGTAAAGCGTTACTACGAGAGTGTACATGATTTGTTTACAAAGAAGTTCTTAATACACTATTGGGCACATGTGAGTTCAATATGAAGTTACACGCGAGTGCAATATCGTAAAATATTGCATGATTCTGATAATGTAAAGTTAACGGAGAAAAAATTGAGCATATAATAATAACGTTTACGGCGCCGATGTCATGGATGAATTTGTTAACAATGAAATCGTGATGCTGTTTAGCAGCGCACGTTATTTCGCCTACGGAAATGAAATCGGAGTGATATCTCGACAAATTCGACATTGCCACAACGATTATCGGACTCATCAAAAAAAGCGACAATTATGCGAGGTATGCTGGTCCGTCAGTGATCCTTCACAAGGACACATCCGATCATGCAGAGAATAGACCGTATAAAATGCGACACCCTATGGACCATGCAGCGCCCGTACTCCACCCCACCCACTTGCCGTTGTAGCTGTAGAATACGTTCTAATCCTAATTTCGACATTGGATTTAACAACAACTTCATGAAGACTCATTGAAGTTGTCGTATGCGATCCCTCTCAGTCACATATTTGGGTTTTGTAAAGATGCTCGCTAGGTTATTTTCGGAGTAAAACACACAGTCATGTTAAAACAAAAGGACAACGCCAACGATCCAGTTTGGTCTCATGACGCAGGTGCCATTGCTGGTCAAGTTGTTTTGAAAACGTTAAATTTATGGATGCATGCGTTAATCTCTTCAATGGCCACAGAATCACGTTTGCTGTCGTTTATGCAGTCTGGAACCGCGTCAGCGCTGACGTTTCTCGCGCACACCACATACGCGCTCCTAAGAAATGATATTAAAGGACAGTACATGGCAAAAAGGTACCCATAATGGTCTCAGAGCACCAACACACCTGTTAGTCGCGTTTCATAATATGGATCTAGACAATAAACAACATCAAAATGCTATAATATTTGACAAACTATGAGTGCTTGATATGTCTTTGCGGTTAAACGATCATCAGGAACGCTCGGAAGAAATTTTGCTAAACTTAGACGACAATCAAGTTGCAAGTGCATGCCACACGTTATGGTCGTATCTGGACCGACCTCAAAATGTTGAAACGGGCATACACATTTCCCAGCAGGACTTACATACGTTGTACCCGATTTATTACTTTTCCTTGGAGCACTGGAGTTTATTAAACAGTCTGTGGTTGAGATGTACTTTCATGTACGTGTAGGTGGGCACATACGCACAGACGCTCTTGGGGCCTTTTCTCCCGTTACGGTTAGTTACAGATATATTGCTGCAAACCTCTGAGAAAAAGGTCTGCTTTTCGAGAGCACAGATAGTCGAATGATGTTCCTTATAGCATACTAGCAGTCAGACTTGTTACGTTTTCAGATAATAATGTCCTATCGCGACGGCAAGTTTGGCCTCAGACCAAAGCAGCTTGAGAAAATAAAGATCTCAATGCGAAATAATTGCAGAATCGTACTGAGGCTTAACTGGAATTATCATCACGTAGCTGACGCACGTGCAACTTAATCGGCTTCATGTGACCACACCAAAGAAAACCTCGGTAACATTGAAATTGTGAAAGTCAGAAGTGACAGAAATGCAAATTACCGGCGGAATATTTCCATTCCTCGTAGCCATTTCAGCGCAGTTAGCAGCTGAGGCTCCAGAGGTTGCAAACGTAGGTGTGTTAGATGCCGTCGGAACTGCATCCAGATGGTTCTAAAAAAAAAGCGGTTGGTTGACTATGGTGTTTCGTAAACGAATAAAACAGGAAAATGTCTTCGAGTATCCCCTTGATCTCAAGAACAGACTTGTTGTCAAGGACTTTGGTTGAGGTCTCGCAGCTGACCTGTCTATTTTCCAAGCTTTATATATTCGCGATGGTAAAGTAAGTCAAGAATATCCAATGAGCACTTTTGCGAGATGAATTTGCAAGGACGGTTTCCCGCTAGTGGAAAAGTGGCGTCGTCAACCTGGACTTAACAACAAGACATGGAACACATTGGGTAGTATACGTGGTAACGTCCGACATCTTTTATAATTTCACTCTAACGGACTTGTACCTCCACTTGAAGTTGTTGATTATTTAGCCAGAAGCAGCGGACTACAACCGCTGTTTAATTCGGCTCTGCTGTTGCAAACTAAGCTTGAATTCTCCATATGTGGACATATGTATATAACGCACTGCGTGCACTCGATGGTTCCCTAACCTTCCAAAAGCTTATTGACTTTACCCTGTCACTTAAAAGCAAACTTAAATATTATACGGAATGCCTATTGACATTTATGGAAGCTCAACCGTCCGAAGACGCCGCACTGATATGGATCTGACCAGTTTTGCCACCAAAGCAGATTTAAATTATTTGTCAGCTTCAGCAAACACGTGAAAATGTCTTTCATGAAACAGTAAACTCCCGAGAGGGAACATAGAAAAAACACTGTAAAGTACTGACTTCAGTTCATAAAAGTTATTTGTTTCTTTAAGCGAATTGTGCCATTAGCGATACTATATTTTGTTAGGACAGAAACTGTTCAAACATGTCATCCTTTTAACCATCAAATCGAACTATGGATGGGCATAGGACATGACAGCAACAACACCCGAAGATACACTGATGTTAGAACTCCAAGGAATGCTCCTGAAAAGAAGGTCTGCTATATACTACCATCTATATATACTTACGTTCTTTGAGTGCGAGTATATAGCTGCAATTGTCCGTAAAAATAATCTTGTGTCTTTGGAAATCGTAAAGAAATTAAAATAATACTTGCGGGGTTTATTTAATCTAGATGAAGCTACTGAAGTTTCCAATTAGATTATGGCGGATCAAAAGTCACTAGTCTGCAATTTGTACAGCAAGACGAATCGCAGTAAGTGCGATAATGATTATTTCGCTCTTTTTAGCGCAAATAAAGGCCCGACCGATTGCAAAATTGAAATGTACTGATCCACGTGTGCTGCCACTTTGCAAGACCTATCAAGAACAAGCTTGACTGCATTGCTCTGGAAAAAAGCACACACAGATTTTTTTCCAATATACTTTGTTGAGGTATATGTGGAAACTAGAGTGTAGGTATTTTCTGTAACTCTCTGTATTTTTTCTCATAGGCACATAATAACCTCTCATGTATAATCTCATGTATAATCTTGTGTATAATCTCGTGTATAATCTCGTGTATAATCTCGTGTATAATCGCACAGGTTATAGTTTGTCCCTTTAGGCACTTTTCATCGTTAGATTCGTACTTGGCTTCCAATTATGTTGCATTTTCTCATCCGGTATTATAGAACTACATTCCAATATCTAATACGCAATTTTCGTGGATGCTCGCACTTTTCACTGGTTGCACTCATTCGAGGACCAACGTGTTTAATTGTAATTCATCTGAAGGCAAGAAACAATACTCGATCTGGATTAGTTATGTCTACTAAACACTGTTTATTTCATCGTAGACTCCCACCCATTCAGATCGTTTATCTTAATTAATTAAGATGATGTTACAGTTTGTTTGCTTTGGTACGAAGCATGATAATACCACTGTATCAGCTAAGGATATGTTACAAAAATATTGGTGTAAGATAGTCATCTCAAGTATCATTTCTACACTCATCCAGCCCATGACAACTTTGTCCAAACATTATTTTATTTTACCTCTTCCTTATAATATGTAATAATAATAGATTGTTCTTATAATGCAAATACCGATGCGACCTGGTCATGCGTACATCAAACTAATACGTCTTTAGAATGTTTTTTTGTCCTGCTAAGATAATGTATCAAAACACGCTGCACATGATGAATGCATTTATTTTGGAATGCTGTCTTCTGTATGTTTAACAAATGTAATATTAAAATACTGCGGAGTATTTTGTAACTGTGATAGCTACAATGCATCCGTGTTATTCTGCACAATCATTCAAAACCATGCAATGTAAATAAATCATAAATTTTTCACGTGACTGATAAGTATGACAATACGTGCAGAACTACATTATTTAGTTGCTAATTATTATTAAATAGTGATTTATTCATATTCATTGCCTATCTGTGAAAGGCTCAGTAAAGGTATGATCATGTCTTAACACATCAACAGGCAAAGGGGACGATTCCAACATAGAAACAAAGGAAAATTATCTTTAAGCATCCCTAATTCAAAGAACATGTAATATCTTTTATAAAGTCTGTGTGGCAATATGTTCTTATGTGATTCCTTTTTCTTGTCGCATGAAAGTTTGGAAATGTGGTTAAGACATGATAATAGTTTGATATTTTTATTTAAATTTCTGTAGCTGTCTAATTTGACGAGTTTATTTATCATGTATGGATTACAGCAGTTTGTCATGATGATTCGAGTAAACGGGTGACAAAAATTATATTGAGTTCATATCAGACTGAGAATGTGACAACCAGTGTTTTGAAACCCTTATGAGCCAGAATACATCACAAAATCTCTGGCAGTCCATGTTGTGTCGTTTATTGATAATGGATGTAATTCCCCGAGGCAAGGCATACTCGTAGCTTCAAACGACAATGCAAATCACATGTAACTGACACTCACTGCCAATTTAGGAACTTGTATGGCTTAGCTTTGGATTTCAACGAATAATTAATAATAGTACATGAGCTATATCGTCATAAGAAGACAATGTTCCACTGCTTTATCTTATTTAATATCACAATAAAGTCACGTGTTATCCGCATCGGATTCTAGCGTCATATTTCGTGAACTTGTCAAGTTTTTCATTAAGCGACCAAATGATTATGTAAATAATTGAATGTTTTATCCAATGGGATCAAGGTTTTCCATTCTCGTTAAAAGACATTGTTAATTAGGTTAATAATTTCATACTTTGCCGATGACACTCTTCTAACAACATATTCTAACATCACAAATGACGACATAACGTCGTTCAATGAAACGCGTACTTGCGTAATTTCGAAGGATTACGAATGCATCTTCAAGAGATTTAAAAATATAATTCTTTCTAGGTCGTATTGAATATCACGTGATAAGTGCAGTCTTTTCGTGATATTTTTATTCACATTTATAAAGTTTTCCCATTAATTCGATCTTTCTCATGCCAAGGATTTAAAACAAGAACGGATCCACAAATGTTGTCTTGGAAGGGGGTGGGGGTCATAAACAAGTTGGGAAGGGATTTGAGGAACGGAAATCCCAGTCGGGGTCCTGAAAGCAAAGCGATCGGAAGCCCTTCATTTTAAGCGTTTCCATAGCATAATTGTAACCATCTAACTGTAAAGAAAACTTAGTTTAAAAACGTACTAGTAAATTCGTGCACATTTTTAGGGATGAGTCGTCAGATCCACCCTTGAAAAAGAGATAAATTAATCAACTTATTCAATGGAAATGGCCATTCGTTAAAATCGTCTTTTATCTGGATTCTAGTACATTCTGAAGGTTTAACGTTGTACTTCAAGTTTTTGCTGTCTTTCGTCGCTACAGATCATTACAGATACCAATCATCATAAATCATTGCACTTCCGAAATTTTGAACATTGTGCTGTTGAGATTAAATTAACATAATTTGCAGTCAATCATTTTTAAATTAGAAATTTTTGTCTGAAACAGTTACGCGTCCCTGTTTCTCCCACCTGTTTCTTTCAAACACTAATGTGATATTTCGTGTGAAAACGTTTCCCCCACACGCTGCCTCAAACGCGCTTCAAACTGTTGTATAATCAAAGGAGATACATATTTGAATTGCTTTAGCCTTTGGTTGAAGTCACGAGTAAGAACATCGCTAAGCATAACGTATAGCCTGCCACTCAGGGCGTAGCCTTGTATTTACTTCATCAACATATGTTTTCATTAGGCAACATCATCCGTGTTTGTATAAACTCTGATTGTTACTATATTTCCGTTGCTGAGCGATCTGTAATTTTAAATTTTCTTGCATAAAAAATTGTAAAATACTTTTTGGTTTCAAAGAACTTATTTTTACAACGGCAAAAGCGAAAATAAACGTCAAACTGTTCTACCACGATTTGAAGGCGAGGTCAACTGTCCGATGAAATACTTTATTGCAAACGTATGGATATGAGCAGATTTTACAAGATTTTACTTTGAGATTAATATATCGTTATGTATATTTAATTTACATTATTTGTTAGGGTTTTTGTTAATTATATAATATGGATAATTATATTTTGGACTTGACCTTGTCCAAAATCAACCTTACCTGAATAATTGATTTTGGTTTTGTAAACAACATGTTTATCTCATTCTGACTCCAGAACATTGGAATTGCCCATGAAAAGCCGGGTCTACATGTTGTTTACCACATTTTATATTATCATTTTAGTAACAGACATTTCTAATTATAACTAAGATTTTATCTTGCAAATATCTGGAACCTTCCAGATTTAAATTTTCCATTACGTAATAGTTTGGGGGTATTTTTCTAGAAAATTCTAATTGTTACCTGAGTTCAAATAAAGGACTATACAATCCTGTTTATCTAGAAATTATTAATTCTTGCTGTAAGATCTGAGCAGAATCCGTTGCGTTATTGTTGTTTCCAATATTTCATGGGTTGGAATTTATGTATGAAAATTATATAATCCAAGTTATTCTTCTCTGGAAGTACAAAGTGCTCAAAAATAACATTTTTGGAAACAGAAACTTGCTTTTATAGTAATAATTTAAAATAAGGATATATTTTTGGATTGAATTATTGTGATTCAACAAAAGACTGTTTTCACATCACTACAACACAGGCCATAACAGGCACATCAACACTTCCAGCGTTGGATTTATTTTGGAATACAACTAAACTTTATTCATAACTTTAATAATTAGGACTTGTATTAGGAATTCTAGGATTATTTGGAATTAATTCGCAATACCGTAAGTTCTTTTTATATTTTCAGTTTATATTCTAGAGAAATAATTTATTTGCTGAATCTTACAAAGTTTGCTGCTTCTCACTCTTTTCTGTTATTTGAAGCCCATGGAATCGTAATATATATATATATATATATATATATATCTATATATATATATATATATATATACTACTACTTCTATACTATATATATATATATATATATATATATATATATATATATATATATATATATATATATATATATATATATATTGGAATGAATGACAGTTATAGGTACAGTTATGTCACCATGTATTTCAGACGTCAATTCAACGACGAAGGCACTCATGAAGCATTATTGCACTATGTTTTTGCGTACAATTCTAAAAATGTGTCGAGACAACATGGAGTAGTGTAGTGAGGTAGTATAGCCCTCATCATGCCAAAGAAGGAAAATCAGCCTGGGCCCCTATGGCCCGCCGATTTATAGACCCCAAAAATCAGCCTGGGCCACTATGGCCCTCAATGGGAATTTTGTATTAGCACACGCTGGGCCTGTATTGCGCCAAGAGGAATGGAACAGGTAGGGTGACGTCACGGTACTGGTCATTGGCAACAATGTAGCAAGGTAGTACTGTGACGTCAGGCCACCTGTGTCATTGCTATAGACAAACACGAATCAGGCGCGTTCGTGTTTTAGTAGAGTATGTTTTATATATTCGTTTTTTTTTTCCCATAGATTGATGAACATCAATCTATCCTACACAAATTATAAAATCGACTAAACAAATTTTTTTAGGGAAGAGAGAATAAATATCTACACAAATTATAAAATCGAATAAAAAAAATTTTTAGGCAAGAAAGAATTAATATCTTTTCCAGGCATATGAAGTGGCCCTGAAAAGGGCCGTTGTTTGTTATGTTAACGCCATTTCGTTAACATAGAGGGCATCGCATAGGTCTTTTTCTCTTCCTCAAACTTCGTCTAACCTCTGGTCCATACATCAGAACTCGCTTCAAACACCCTTGCCTCTCCACATAGATCCTTCGTTTCCAAAGGGCTGTATCAGTGATCTGGGTAATTGCCCATGATGATCTGACATACATGGGATAGTCCGGGTTGAACAGCATCAACGATAGGAGGGTAGACGATTCTACGTTGGTCCACATCTTTGTGACGAGAACAGGTGAAGGGAATGAAGTGAACCGCGTTTATTTATAGTGGAAGACCGGATCGAAACGGATTGAAATTGTTCACCAATCCCAACACGCGTTACAAAATTCAGTCACTTCGCGGAGTCTCTCTTCCAATCCGAAGAGAGCTACCTGTGACGTCACATTCCCTATATAGGTGCACTAGCGTCTGTGCGCAGTGAATCGATACGACATTGTTTTGTGAAACATAAGTGAACCTAAGAAGACGATTAATTGGGGTGCACCGGCTGTGGAGACGAAAAGCGATGGCATAGCATCGGCTACCAAAGTTAACACAGCGCTACTTCCCGAAGAGGTTGATTTCAACTGGGATTTAGTAGATTTTTTCTCTTCTTCGCAAGAATTTGTTGCGGTACCAGTACCTTCGCCACTTTCTCCTTCTTTACCACACGTCGACGATTTTAAATAAAGACAGAAAGAAGAATTGGAGAAATTTTTACAGCAGCAGAAAGAGGCAGAACAAGCATTTCTCCTTGAACAGCAACAGCGAGAAGAAGAGGCAAGAAGGAAACGACAGGAAAAAGAAGCAGTAGAGAAGAAACAAAGGCTAGGAGAGAAGGAGAACAGTGAAAGTCAAACGGTAACGGTACTCTTGGACATTTTGGCCGAGTTAAGAAGTCTGAAACAAATGTATCAGACTTCTTTATTACGACCCAAGAGAAAAAGACCTTCCCGAACCAAACAGCCTAACCCTGTTACTACACTAGAGATACCATCCCTAGTGATTTCTACTAAATCATTGACAGGAGCAAGTCCACAAGTAGGCCTTGGCCGTGGCAAAGGCTTAAGGTAGTTAAAGCGGATTGCTTCTCGTTCCTGAGTTTGTTCTAAGAAAAATAGAACAAACACCCAACGGTCCTTTTCAGGGCCACTCACTTCTTTCGAAAAGAGAGACTATTCATTTTGCCAAAATCAATTAAAACTCAAAATACCTTGTTTAACCCTATGATGTACGTGTTGTGAGTGTATGAGTGTAGGTCCTTATTATTCTAAACAATCAAAACCAAGAGACACTTACGTTTTTTCAGTCTGGTCTATTCTGGTACAAATTTTTACAATTCAATATCACATCATAACACAACACAACACTTTTAAAATGTTCATAGGCTTCTTCTGTATCTTTTTTCTTTCACTCTCTCTGTTTTGTCAATTTCTTCACTTTTACACCTTTTTCCTCTTCTTCTTCTTCTTCTTCCTCACATTTTTCTCGTCTTCTTTTCTTTTCTGTCTTCTCTTTCTGAACGTGACGGGGTTCTTCCTTTGCCGAGGGAACCTCTTTTTCTTCTTCCTCCTCCTGCTCCTGTTGTTTCTTAGGGCACTCTGAAGACCAATGTCCTTTCTCTTTACAATGATAACAAGTATCTTGACTTTTGTCTCTTCTGGCACTGGTCTTGCTTTTATGACGATCTGGACATTCTGTAGCCCAATGTCCTTTGTTCTGGCAGATATAGCAAGTATCTTGACTTTTATCTCGAAAGGAGGGAGAGTAGTCCGTCGGCTTGTCTGAAGAAAACTTTCGTATGACACCTCGCAAAGCTCTAATCAGAAGTTCGATCTGTGTGGGTTCTTCCATCGTGCTGATCGACTTGAGAGTGAAATGAATACTGAGAGGGAAGTCACCAGCCCTTTATATATGCGCTAAGCCTAACATGGATATATAGGGGCCCATTGCTTTTCAAATGTAGTCATTTGACTTTTTTCAATCAAGATGAAACGATCGCATCATTTTGTAAAGAAAGGAGAAGAAAGTAAGAGGCAGAAACATGATTTATCGCCTCGCACAGTAGCTGAAGTCTTGACTCAGATTCATGCCAGCGATTTTGAAGATGAGATGAGTGAACCAGAATCTAAGCACAGAGAGTCTACACTCAGTCAAAGTCCATCACTACCAGTAAACCCTGAAAAGTACTACCACATTCGAGAGACGGACCAACGCTCCTCTAGAAAATTTAGAACTACGGCCTACACGTACGCGGTGAAGTTTAAAGATTTCAAGTCCGACATACCGTTGGAGAAAGCAGAAGGGTTCATCACTGATGTGTGGGATTCTTTGTTAACTACACTGAAACGGCAATGTCAAGCCAAAGAAGACGATCGCTTGAGACTTTCCATTCATCACGACAGTGTGAAGTCCCCCGTTTGGATCGAGTTTAGCAGCCCAGCAGAATTGACACCTTCCAAAGTCATCGACAAGATTCAACACGTACAACAATCCAATGACAAGTTTCACATCACCGACGGAAAAGCGACACTGTTCCTGACCCACGTGTCTCTTCCCCAAGGGACAGGACATGGCAAAAAGGTGATCTTGGTAGACAATCTTCGCAGCATCAATCGTAGCCTCGTTCAAATTAACAACCCTCAAGACCAGATGTGTTTAGCCCGTGCCATCGTGGTGGGACGAACGTATGCCGACAAGAACGACACAGTAGAATGGAAAAGAGTCTGGAAAACTATTCGACGATCAAATCGAACCAAACAACAAAGAAAGCAGAACTCCTGTTACAGCAAGCGGGGAT
>JAECUM010042504.1:0-16458 GCA_016617855.1 Megalonaias nervosa
ATATATATATATATGTATGTATGTATGTATGTATGTATAGGTTAATCGTTTCATGTATTGCATAAGTTTCAACTAAAACAGAATCCAAATATTAATTTTCATCTACTTTCTCAATTTCAGATGGTCCATGCAGTAATTTTATCAATTACGGCTACGGTGCTCTGCAACCGTTGGAGGGCGTTCAGATATACAACAAGGTAGTCCTTGGAGTTACTTTGGACGCATGCGCACAGCTATGTCAGTTAGAGACGTTTTTTAAGTGTAACAGTTTCGACTATGTTTTCACAGACCAATCATGTCAAATGAGCCAATATATCGCCGCCAATGTACACGGGATGATGACATCATTTGAGATTGATCACAAGATCATGCATTATGAAGCTATAGGTAATTGAAAATATCAAATGCCGATTCCCATAACAGTTAATATATGTTACATGCAAATTTATAATGTTTTCTTGTAATCAGTTAAATTAGTGTTAACGCTATGGAGGAAAAAGGACATGTTTGAAAATAAATAACCGTACTTATTGTATTAGACTCACCAGTGGCGGTACAATTTCCAAAGGATGGGCGTTAATATCCATATATTGCTGTTGGACTGAAAACGTTCGTAAGTTAAGTTGTTTTGATTTTTTTCTAACATTCCTTGTACTACTCACATATTGTTTTAATTATGTGGACATAACTTAATGGATATATACGGATCTATAAGCCTCGACAATGTAGGAATTTCTTTTAATGTGGAAAAAGAAGGTGGTATTAGAGGTGGAACTTCTATTAGAATAACTACGGTATCTCTGTATAAAGATTGAAGGAGAATAAGAATGAAAAGTTTTAAAATTTGGTTTTTAAGTTGTGAACCATTTTCAACTTGAACTTAATTCCAACTTAACCAAGAATTCGAAGAAGATTAAGCGGAATTATATCATCCTGTAAGCGAATTAGATATCACTGCCAGTTTAACTATAGCATCTAAGGTCAGCTTAAGAATATTTACAGTGACTAACCCGACTATGGCACGACTCAGTTTAGATTACACGGGTGAGTTAATTGTCTGCAAATTGAGAATAAGGACAAACATATATATATATATAGTATATATATATATATATATATATATATATATATATATATATATATATATATATATATATATATATATATATATATATATATATATATATATTAGTGATAATGTTATTATATGATGTCAAGTTCAGAGTATACATTTAGTTTTACACGTTATATTATGGGAATATTATATTGCCGCTTTGCATTTACGACTAACTGTTAGCTGCTATTTCTCATGTATGTGCACTTAATACATGTGTATGTCTCTTTTCTGTCTCTGCAGGAGATTATCTTCGCTACTTTTACGCCACTCCACATGCCTCCATATTGGGAAAGAATGAAAAGACTTTCAAGAGAATTACTCCTGATAGTTGTGCCAGGAAATGTCTCGAGGAGAGAGACTTTATATGTAGATCCTTTGATTATCAGGTAGTATATGTTGTGTTTTCTCTTTAGAATATATCATTATCATCATCGCCATTATTATCATCTTTATTTATTATTATTATTATTATTATTATTATTATTATTATTATTATTATTATTATTATATCTAATTATTCATTTATTTATTTATTTATTTATTTTGACATCTTTGTAATAGAAGTCACCTAAAAGAATGGAGCATATCATCCCTTTAAAAATTAAGATCACGCTGCCAGTGTGGTTTTCCTGTCTCTCAACATTGAATATTAAACACTTGGAATGGATTGATGTAAAATAGACAGTTATGGATACCCATCTCCTTTCCACAATCACTAACCTATCTCTCCCCGCTCTCTGTCCCACTATTTTTGTCTTTCTCTGATTAAATAAATACAACGTCAGGAGAAGAAATTAGTTTTACTGTACCTACTCTTTAAAAACCTATTATCTTTAGTTATATATATATATATATATATATATATATATATATATATATATATATATATATATATATATATATATATATATATATATATATAATGGTATTCTCTTTTATTGTTTCAGATAATGGACGGCACGTGCTTACTCGGCACTGTTACAGGTAGCGACGTGGGAGGTCTGTATAGTTCTCCTGGAGCCAGTGCACACCATTTCGAAATGAAGCCATCAATTGGTAATAACTTATAATTCCAATTTCATTTTATCCAACTTGAACAAAGCTTTCTATACTTTATCGATACCTTAATTTCATTAGTAATAAAAGTTTGTCAATAAGATACAGTTTCTCGTTAGAAATGGCAATGAAAACCCTTACCTACCGGCGTCCTGTCTCTCGATTGTACATGTTTATATGTCTGTTTAATGATTTATTACATTCAGAGGTGTCAACACAGTGTTGTAATTTGAACTCCCTCTAGGGTATAATTGTGTAGTAAAAGCTCCGATGCCAATCACGCCAAAGATCAAATATAGCGCAATTTTATCTTATGCAACTGTTTGTTGTTTTTTTCAAACACACATCCCTCGTTAGATTGAAAGTGAAATCGTATGAATATAAATTATAATGTGAATAACTAAAAAAAAATTATGTTAATATCAGTTGTTATAATCAATAGCTAACTAATGTAGCCTGTCTTTTTTTCACTCCATGTCTAGTAATGTGTTAGTAGTATTTGGTACAAAACAGTTTTCATCAAATGTCAGTAATATTGAGTACAAGCAGTTTTCCCATATAAGTCTAGTAATGTTCATTAGTATTGGGTATCAAAAGTTTTCATTAAATGTCAATAATGTCGGGTACAAGTTGTCTTTCATTCTGTATCTAGCTGTGTTTCTATAATATTGTGTGTGTGTGTGTGTGTGTGTGTGTGTGTGTGTGTGTGTGTGTGTGTGTGATTTGGGTTTTAAACATAGCTTTAAAAAAAATTCAGTCATCTCACTACGATGTCTGCAGTGTGGCAGTTTATAGAGATGTCTAGCACTGGGGCATCACGCCGCACACAAGTAGCATGATGTCCCCATCCAGTCACATTATTATGACACCAGGCCGACCAGTTCCAAAACTGACCTCTTAACGTTAAGCGCCTAGCGAGGCAGCTGTTAGTGCCATTTTCATAAGTCTTTGGTATGACTCAGCCTGGGATCGAACACGCGACCTCCCGCATCCCAGGCGGAGGCTCTAACCACTAGGCCACCGGCGCGGTCCATTCTGTATCTATCAATCTGCAAGCAATACTGAAAATAAGTAGGTTTTTATCTTGTGTACGCTAATGTGATAGTACTATTGAGTACAAGAAGGGGGGGGGGGGTATTCTGTGTCTAGCAATGTGCCAGTAATATCGGGTACAAGCAATCGAAGTATAATATTAATTAAATTGAATGCACATTAAATTGTCATTGAATCATGCCTGCAAGTATTCTCCATATAAATTTTATGAGACCCACTGTTTACCACATGTATTAAATCATGCGGATTTTACGGAACTCTTAGATACTGTATTACATAGTGATCAAAAACGAAGTTGCGGTGTATTTCCACCTTAAACTTGACTTGTTACAATTTTGAAAGTCATGTAATTGATTTTTAAGTTATTCATTTATTAACACGTATATTTTGCGTTGCCTGGTTCTTGAAAAAGAAAAACGATGATAATGATATTTTACAAGCCTTTGTACTCCCGACTTTTACCAGCGGGTAGCATCCTCATTTCGTCCTCTGCGTCTGCCCTTCCTGAGAAGCTTTTTAACAAGATTAAACAAAATTTGCTGAATGTAGTCAAATGAAAGTTGGCAAGCATATTTGTGTGCATCTTGTAAATGACCTGATTACGGCTACTGACCATTAAATCGGTGTTTCATTTTTAATTCATTGTTTTAACATTTTGGAATTCTGGTCAAAACCCCTGTCAGAACAACTAAGCAAATGCCCCTTGAGGTACACAAATATTATCTAAAGGACATAGTGGTAATCAGATATAGATAATTTAATTATATTTACAGGCCGTCACAGAAAATTTTATTTTATTTTATATTTAGTTTTCTTCTTTGTTTGGATGATATTCATTTTACTTGGGATTTTGAGCACCTTTTACACATTTTTGGGGAAATCGTTGTTAGCACGATGAAACAAAATCCACTTCCGGTGGAAATATAACAAATGTGTTTTGCGTTCATGCACAGATATTTTCCTTAGACTCCAGTCATAGTAAAACAATTTTTAAAAATTATTTTCCACATTTTTTTTTTCGGGACTTATATATCTTTGGTCTTCAATGACGGTACAAACACAAATCAAGTTTACAGCTGAAATTAACGACACTGAGACGTTGAAATTTTGTAATAAGTAGGCATTGTCATTAGTAAATTTTATGGCGAGAGAGAAAACGTGTGTAACAGGATTAAGCCGGTTGGGTTTGGATATAGTGAAGACACGACAAAACGAAAGAGCGTGAAATGTTTATTTGTAACACAAGATAATTCAAATGTAATTGTTGACACAATAGCTAACAACCTTAATTCAATCTCATACAAACTAATGAAATTAAAGGCTGAAACTACAAATGCACACAAATCCTACGCACAAATGACACGCTGAATTGTATTAGACCTTTAATATGCCGTAACTAGCGCATGTCACTCTCACGCGACTTTCAATGAAATAGTATTGTCCATAAATACATGAGTATACTTGGCATATTGCTGGCATAAATGAGCAGCAGGTCTGAGTAAATGTATACGTGGTTTGTTAACATATATGACAAATGTATATAAACCATCAATGCACATAAGAGTTCATCAGCAATGATGGTGTTGCATTAGACTGTCATAAATATCACGACACCGAATGTAAAGTGAGAAAAAAAAAGAAAAAAAAAAAGAAAACGCTGCTCATCAACAAGTATGCTGCTGCTCTTCCATGATTTCTGCAAGACGGCCTCGAAAAATCGCAACCCTATATTAACGAAGAATTTATGAGGAATGATCCCATGTGTATCACTACTCCCGGCATGAAGGATACCTCGAGGACCTCTAATGCTGAGATCTGCTGGTCCAGAACTATTGGCTCTCGCGTTAAGTCAACTAATATCATCATAATCCAACGTCAGCTAAGTTACCATCATCAACAATATCTAGGTTCAAAACCCCACAGAGTTAGCAACTCCCCGGAACGTCTGAAAATGTGACAGTTGACCAGAGAACTACTTTAGTCATACAATGTGATTCGACATAGGTCTGACTTTCTAGAAATTTAGATAAAATTCAGAAACATTCACTGTAGTAAACAATTGCATCTCTACACAGAGGATAGAATTATGCAAAAAGCTTTACACTTTTACTTTCCTCCATATCTGAAAATTGTTTCCATAAATCGACATCTCCTTCACAATGTTTCTATGCACTGTAGCGATATACAAACAAACAGCATTATAATTACTAGGATGTGTTCAAACACACAGCCAGAGAACTCTGGGAAAGAGGGTCTATCCAATTCAGTAATTGAAAACCTTTGCTGTTTCGAAGTTGCCAAGGCTTAAACCATATATCATTGGTAACACTGCGGCAACGAAACACAATCAATATTTATGTTCAAATATGTTACAAAGGTATGTGCGTGCACATAATTCCGTGACAAATAGATTCGGTTATATTCCAATACACGAGTGCAACCATATTCTAAATAAATGTAATTCATCTATATATTATCGCTCAGGTAAATATTTACTAAACATGACGTAAACTTTATTAGACGTAGGTCATGTACCTAGCATATGTAGTTACCACAGATTTACATCTCGGTGGTTTATGCTTCCAAAATTGCATGGTGTCAGGTAGAAATGACAAATGATAGTAGCGTATTTGTTGAAATGTTTTAATCACCAACAGTAATCATGTCCATCTATCGATTGAACACATATTATATCTGACTTACGTTTACAAATCAAATATCTTACGTTTAGACTTGCAACTTTATAGGAACAAAATCAAAATAGTTGTACTCTCTCTCTCTCTCTCTCTCTCTCTCTCTCTCTCTCTCTCTCTCTCTCTCTCTCTCTCTCTCTCTCTCTCTCTCTCTCTCTATATATATATATATATATATATATATATATATATATATATATATATATATATATATATATATATATATATTGTCAGATTATCATTCATGTTGACATCTAATTTCTATTTTGATTTATTTTGGATCAGTGGTTACCTTATCCGAACCACGACAAGAAGGTTGTAGTTTCCAGTTATAACGTCAAATTAGCCAGGGTCGGTTACCGTGACGAGCTCCAGAGCAGGGCACTTTGCTCCACGTTATAACTTTCCTGTGGTGCTGTGCCGTAAGGCACCAAAACCAAACCAAGCTAATATCAGTTTTAAAGGTTACAGTTTATATTATTGCCTTGTTGCTGGTGATGTTGTTTGTTTGGTTTTTTTTTGTTTTATTTTGTTTTTCAGACTGCGGAGGTACGCTCACTGGCCTCGAAGGGATGCTGGCATCCCCCAACTGGCCTCGACATTACTTACATCACTTGAACTGCACTTGGCAAATTGTCGTACCAAAGCACAGGGTACATATGATCTAAGTTTTTTAGAGAGTAGTATCCATTGCAACTAAAAACATTAATTGTGTGTTATATCTTGAAGACCATTTAATGTCTTAAATCTTTATAGGTGATGTATACGCATACATACATACATACATACATACATACATACATACATACATATGTATAGTTAGCGAAATATGTACCAATTAATTTGATTCTTTTATTCTGAGAGGTGGATTTTTCTGTATCATGTAAATGTTTAAAATTTTTTACCCATTTCAGCATCAAGGACGATATGCATTATACGATATCGTCCATTATTTTTGTTTCTAAGACGTGCATTAGTTTCTCTTTCTAATAATAAATAACGTATGCTCATACATAAATATCAATTTCGTCGCCAATGAAACTGTATGAAAGAGAATTACGTAAATTGTGGTTTCTCATAGAAAACTTCCCAATTTTGCTCGCTCTCTTGTTTATTTGTTTTAAACAATCTCTCTGAATTGCAGTTTGGCAGGTGAATGGTTTTCTTATACAACAATATTTTCCCCCAATTCACATTAGATTGTACATTAACAGTATTTGTATACTTGAAAATGAGTTTAAAACACGCCGTTGTGATCTTTTACGCAGAAGGTATTCGATATTTAAATCAGAACACAGTAATGATAGATAAAGAATGAAGTGTGATTGTACAAAAATAGAGATCACAGGATCCAATATGGCGAGATTTTTGATTTTTTTTTTAAATGCAAGGTATAATTATAGGCATGTGAATATGTATCCTTTCATACTTTTCTTAGATTATTAGAGTTGAACTTTACCATCTGGATCTTGGTCCTAAAGGGCAAGACCCTTGTGATGAAAATAGCGACTTGTTATCGTTTATCGAAGACGATAATGGAAACGAAGATTGTGCAGCCAACGACCTTTCGGAATATGTCAGCCACACAAACAAACTCTTTATCCGCTTTGTCACTAACGCAAACCACGATGCAAATGGATTCCGGATTTTCTACATTGCTGGTACTATACATCTCACTTATCAATATGTTTTCTTCATCAAAATTCCGTATTTGTTGTTCATCTTTCTTTTCTTGAAAATGGGCAACTACTTAAGATCTTCGTTATTCTGCTTTCTTGTATAGTGTCGTTTGCACAGCGGTTAATGTTTCTTGTTTCACGTACAAAACTCATATTCTGAAAGTCTTACTACATTAAATAATAATTTTTTCAAATTTTTTTTCTCCATTTATTGATGTTACAAAATCTGTACGTTCAATGGTAAAAGAGAAATGATATATCGCTGAACCACAAGTCTGATATATCGCTGAACCACAAGTCAGAAGTAACATAAAAAATACATTGCGAAACCGTGAGGAACAGTTTAATCTTCTCTCTAATAAACAGAGCTGTGTACGACCTCTCGATAACGAAATCAGTTCTAGTATGATAACACAGATAATCAATACCTTTCAATTTATACAGTCTAGCCTTTTTCCATTACCGTATTCACTTATTTCTGAGTCCATCTCTTCTTTGAAGTACAAACACCAGCAAAAGCTACTAATGGACACCAGTAGGCCCTTTCTAGGTGACTTGCGAAAATTGCATACGACGTCGTAATGCTGCTTAAAGTAAATATTACATTATTAAAGCAAATATTATTAATAATAAGGAGAGAGCTAGAAATGCGATAATGCGTTTTGCTCAATCCCCTATATCTCTTGTTTGATTTTAAATAATTTCCTTATGACTTCAAGAAATAAATACTATTTGAATCAGTGTTGATTAAATGCTCGTTTAATATCTATTCTTATAGATTGGCCATGTAACACTACATTTACTGAAGATGATGGCCAGTTTGCTACTCTCAGATGGCCAAGACAATATCCTTCCAAGACTTCGTGTTTATGGACTATACAAGCACCATCATCTTGTACAATTCTTCTAAGATTCACACTCGTAGAGTTAGAGGATCACGTGGGTTCATCGTGTAGCACAGCTTACGACGTTATCGAGGTATTCGATGGCGATTCAGATCAGTCAAAGTTACTGAAGGCATTTTGCGGAGTTTCTGCACCAGTATCATTCAATTCTTCTGGGAATTTTTTGTACATAAAATTTAGATCCGACAATAGGGTTCAAATGAGAGGTTTTCATGCAGCCTATAAGTTCATATTCCCACCATATATATCAACTTCTACAACGTATCCTTCAACAGAAGAATGGCCAATCACATCAACTGAGGAAGGTATCGAAAGCAACGAGACAAATATTCATACATTGAGACTACGGAATATAACTAATGAAGAATTAGCCCCTCTTGTTGCAGACTTTGTCGAGTCCATGCCCATCATACCTATCAACAATTCAGAAGTCACCAAAGCACCAGATAATCCTGAAAATTGTGTCAAAGGTAAAGGTAATCCGATATGTGATCAATCCATAACTGCTACACACATGTTAATAAAACACTGTAAAATTGTGTTGAAGCTAATGGTAATTCGATTTCTTATCCATCCTCAACTGTTACGAATGTTACTCTAACATTGTGAAATTGTGATAAAGCTAATGGTAATTCAATCTCTTATCCATCCTCAACTGTTACGCCTATGTTAATATAACACTGTAAAATTGTGATGAAAAGCGCATAGAGTATTTTTCTCAAATTACTGAATACTGCTTACACAGATAATAGAAAGAAGATTACAAATAAAGCAATTGTCGTCAACAATAGATGATATTACAGATCATTATATTTTGATCTGTTTCATTTTCAATCGAATGTATGGACTTTCGCAAGACAAATGTTTTGTTGTTTGTTTTGCTTTTGTTTGTTTCTGCATATTTATTTTTTTTATTTTAACAATTTTAATAATGTACAAACCGAGAAAAGTTTGGCCTTCCTACGATATTCGGTTTCAATAAGAATTCTGACCCTCTTTTTGGAGTTTTTACCTGTTTAACCTATATCTTTAATTTTTGGATTATCCTTTAAAGAATTATATCTTTACCTCATATTTATCATCCTGTTCGAGAATGTTTTTTTTTAATCCAAGGTTTATCCTCCTATAGATTTTAGCAATTCTTTACATTTTTCAAACTAAATTTTACTTTAAAATGTAAGATCAGAAATTTAAAAAGCATCCATTATCGGGATTATTTGCTCGTACGAACTAAGATCGTGCCCCCAAAAATGTGTTATGTATTATAATGTACTATGAAGTTAATGAGTAATCTGACGATCATGACGCCAGCTGAATAGGGTAACATAAACCAGAAACAAACGCGATCGAACATAACTTCATACAGCAATGAATATTTAGCATTTTTTTTTTTAAATAATGTAACAGTAAATGTGATTAGGTGATAGAGAGAGAAAGAGTGAGGCACACTGAGAGGTTTGTCGGCGTAAGTGCCGCTAAGATAATATACAATTTCTCACATAGAATCCCTAGGCAAAGATTTTAGATACATAACAGTTTCTTCTAATGCTTTCTGTAGTAAAGCCTAGGTAATTAACTCTCCATCAACGATCATTGTCGGCTAAACGTGTGATAAATATTAGACACCTGTAGACACCGGGTGATAGTATAAACAAATGTCAGCCGCGTTTACCATTGACGCTTGATTTAAATGATATTTGTTTGCTGAAGTCATCATTCAAAGTACATAAAACAGAACAAGAGATATAGAGGATCGATCAGTAAGCATGGATATATTTCGTGCCGTCTCATTAACAATAATATTTAGTTTATGTATGTGACTGATATGAGCAATTCAGGCATTTTATTGCAAACATTCAAATGAACTAATGAGCTATTTAAAAACGTGCACAGACAATATTGTAATAATATCAGTAATTTGCATGCATTTTAAACCTGAACATACTAGTGCAAGATTGTAAATCAACAAATGAGAGAAAAACGTGGTGGGGATGTTGGTAACGGACTTCATTAAGATCTGGTGATTCATATACTTTCAATTTCTTCATTGTCGTAACTGCATTTATCTCAGATAATATTCCGTATATCCAAAAGAGGTCTTACAAAGGTGACATATTCTAATGACTTTATATGAAGTCTGAATTTGAAACTTCAAATTTCGTAGTAAGTCTCCGTTTTTTTATCAATGTTTTTCTACTTATTTCCGTTTTTTGCACTAAGTTAAGGTTTCATTTAGAGTAAGGTTAAGTGATTATGAGAGCTGACATTCGTTGTAACTGTATAATTCATTAAAAGTTGTGGTGATGTTCATTTTGAGATCGTCTCGATATATTTTTTTATTTTATTTTGTTTGAATTAAAATCAACCTTGACAAATATGTTCCCATCATCACAGATAAAATAACCATCCTCTACACTAACGTTTCTTTATATTTGTATTGATTCTACTCTGCCTGCTCATAAGCATGTCAAATATGTAATTGAAAAAATAAGGTGCGTGTATGTGTGTGTGTATGTGTGTCTATGTGTGTATGTGTGTGTATGTGCGTGTATGTGTGTCAGAACCACATAATCAAGATATTCACAGTTTATTTTTTTACATAACTTTGATCATCAAGACAATGAATTTATTTGGATGAAACCTTTGCCTCCCACCGCATATTTTGACACAATAGCGATATAACGTTTTCCGCATAACAAGGAATGAAATAATCTCAAAATTATGACTGTATGGTTGCAATAAACAATTTCATTAAAATACCAAACGTACCGTACATATAAACATAAACATGTTCCGACAAATATTGCTCAAATATTTCAACTCAATATTTCGAGAAGTTACGATATACAAGTCTGAATTTAACATTTCCTTTAACTGTATATATTAACTGAAGAAACAAAAAAGTGAGAGTTAGTCTTAATTCCATTTTGATTTTCTGAGACCCTTATATTGGCTAAATATGTTATTAACCTGTAGGTTACTCGGCGTGTTTATGAAAGAGTTACGTGCTTAAATGTAATTAAAAGGGTTTCATGTTTAAAATGTATCAAGCCTGGATAAAATATGCTATTTTAATAAATGGCTTTTAAAACAAATTTGTATTGTTTGGTATTCAAATGTCCTGTTACATTGTCTTGTCAAGCAGGAACGATCATTCTCCCCTGTTTATTCTAATTACATAACATTTGGGAAGTAACAGTTATAAATTTCTCTCCCTCATAGTCAGAAAAAGTCCCAATACTAAAACAAAGAAATAAGTAATATATGTAATCCATGCATGTGCGCAAGCCAACGGCGGAGCTCAAGCGCTTTCGTCCTTGCTAATCACATATTTGTATGTATACGTTTGCCACGTTTCAAAGCATTAGGTGTCTGATATATCATTATTTATAGTGGTTTTAATATTGATTAGTTGTGGATTCCTTCTTCATAATGAAGATGTAACGTAAATCAAAATAATCACCTTATATGAAAAGGCAAAAACAAAATGGCTTTCCTTGCAAAGACTGCATAGTACCCGATCAAAGAACTGTAATTTAATGCAAAATTTCTCGAACGTTCTGCTCGTTACAGGAAATGCGAAAGTACGTTTTCCATCGATTTTTCCGCAAACTTTCAGCTCATATATCATTATTGTTTTTTGCCTTTATGTTCTCACGCCACTTCAAATGAATTTGTTTTGTAATTTATTTGAATTTTCATTGAAAACAAGTGTAGCAATTATGTTGTCAAGTGTCATGGAATTATTTAAATTATTGATTGATCTAAATTAATTTAATAATTGTGTCTCAGAATATATATATATATATATATATATATATATATATATATATATATATATATATATATATATATATATATATATATATATATATATATATATATATATATATATTCTAATAAGACTTTTCCATACATGCAGAGATTATAAGCTAACGAGAACGAAGAAAAGATTTTGTGCTTTGGGAATCAGAGTCTTTGTCGAATGATTCAATGAATCAAACGTTTGCTCACAGCAAAATTGAATTCTTCGTCTGATCGGACAGAATTACGCAAGTCCTGAGTCTCCAGTATTTGCAGATCTATGCGACTACATGTATATTATACATTGTCATACCAAACTAGATATTACGATAAGTATGACATGTATTTATTTGAAGAGAAAAAAAAAATAAAAAAACGCAGCTAGCTTACATTTGATAGAAGAACTTATTAATCAACCTCCTTTTCTACAAAGCTACTCAAGGGCGATTTAAATAGATATGGTTGCGTGTTTGATAAAACAGTTAGAAGGTCACTAAGTGATGACCCCAATTAATATTCTACCAAATAGTTGTTGTCTCTACATTTTTTCGTTAAATGTGAATTACATTAATGTAAATCGTACGTAAGTTGTTGTAAGTCTACGGATCCATACGAAAAAAGAACTACGTCAAAAGCATTATGACACCTTTACGGAATTGTTTCCAGTAATTCAGTGAAAACAAAAACGTTCTTTAGTGAGTATATCCTTGAAAATAAGAAACTATATCGGCAAGGAATGAGTCATCTCATTAAGGTCGCCCATGGTGAATGCTCTGTGTGTGTGTGTGTGTGTGTGTGTGTGTGTGTGTGTGTGTGTGTGTGTGTGTGTGTGTGTGTGTGTGTGACTTTGAATTTTTACATTGCTTTAAAACAAATTCAGTCATATCGCTACGATATCTGCAGTGTGGCAGTTTATAGTGATGTCTAGCATTGGGGCATCATGCCGCAGACATGTGGCATCACGTCCTACCCAGTCACATTATCCTGAAACCAGGCCGAGCAGTCCTAACACTAACCTCTTAATGCTGAGCGCCTATCGAGGCAGCTATATGTACCATTTTTATAAGTCTCTTGTATGACTCGGCAGGGACTCGAACTCGCGATTTCCCGCATCCGGGGCAGGCGCTCTGACCACTAGGCCACCGGAGCGGTCCGTTGTGATGTACCCATTACGTCATTCGATAAACAGGGTATACGTAATCAGGGGCGACTCTAGAATAGCTGCCATCAACTGGCGCCCAGACGAACCATACAATCTGCACCCCCCCCCCCTTCAAATTTCGTTCCCCATTTAACTGGGCGTCCTAGGCAACCACCCAGTTCTCCTACATGGACGGACCGTATGTACTGCATATATAACGTATATGCTTTGTATCTCTGTAGCGCTTTTCCTCTCAACGACGACAAGTCCAGAACGTGTTCTGATTGATATCAAGGGTCGGTATGCAATTAGGTAGATCGGTCACACGTGACTTATATATTTAAAGAAGCACGAGGTGCTCAATACGTCAAATCAGAAGAAGCTGGTCCCGTCAGGAATAAGATATTACAGGGCTCACAGTACAAACTCTAATCCCAAAGTAAACCTATGGAAACACTATCATATTAAAAAATGAAATAAACTTTTAATTCCTATATGCCCATAATCAAGCCTATCTCTCAGTATAGTCTCATCCTTGATGGAAGTTTGAACACTGAGAAACATGTATGATCCGCAGCAGCTTGATTTATCTACGTGTTTCAAACTTGTGTTTTAAACGCCGCACCTAAAGAAGCGGTACTAATGACTAAAATAAGTTTTCCAAAGGCAAGTATGTTAAAAGACCAAAATTGCATCAATATAATATATCGTCTCTCGTCATTATTTGTTTAAGTTACTTACACGATAAGCTCTCTAAAGATTCTCTTCACTAAAATATTAATTTTTATCATGAACCAACCATGGCCATCCAAACCCACACCTATTCTAGTTTATGCAAATGAGCACTTCACTTGACCTGACGGAAATGACCGAGCGATGTTCGGATCGTATTTTGTACTCGTTCGTTTCTAGAATGATTCACATTTTCTCACATTATTAGTACCCCGATTCCTATAAAATTTGACTGTGTCATATTATGTAATTGAGTATTTCTGTAGCAAAGCATCAAGAAAGAGAAATACCCTCAAAAGGAAGATTGATATGCTATTAAGGCCTAAAGTTGGATTATAATTACAACGATGGTGAATGGTGGGACAAAAGAACTCTATATTGATAATAGTGACAATAATTATGATGATGAATTTACCCAGTTCTATCAATAATATGTCATGTGTTTACTCGGCTTGTACCCTTAAATTCCACATTTTATTTTCCTTTCGAGGAGCATTTTGTGTGTATGCTTGTGTGTGTAGTGAGGGGGGTGTCCCGCGCGTGTCATTTTTATCGTATCCACTATTTTCTTTTTCAGATAACGAAGGTGATGATGTCGTTGATGTCAACTTTCAAGACAGTCACGAACATCTACAGTCTATTCTCGTGTGTGTAATTGTTATATTTGTTCTCTTGTTCGTTATCGGCATCTTGGCTTCAGTGATTATTTACAGACATTTCAGGTAGGTCATCGTGCAATTAGCAACAGCATTTTGAAGAAATAAAATGTACAAATAAACGTACCACTCCTATATTGGTTCAAAATGAAAGGATTAGTTCTTTGTTCACTATGTAAGTCTATTAAAATAACTCATCCTTTCATAAATTTCTTAGGCTAACTCAGGTTAAATCTTGTATATAACAGTATTCATCATCAAATATATTTTGTTACTGTTTAATAAGAAAATATGTGTAAATGCATACACCCCCGCATAAACACACGGCCTTGAAGTACCATAGTGCTGGAGAAAAACTTATGTAGTCCCACTTTGGAAAAAGGAGATGCACATACGCTGTGCAATGAACTTACTGTGCACATACGTTGTGCATTGAACTTACTGTGCACATACGTTGTGCATTGAACTTACTGGTTCGTCTCAATTGTCAAAAACTATTGACTTTATAGCTAGAGTTTTACTTTTGAACATGCACCTTTATCTTGTATTTTATTTACCTTGTACAGAATTATCTTTTACCTTTTAGTATATCATGTTTATATTTATTTGGCAATGTGTATTCTTGTTTTTGGCAGGGGGAGAGGAGATTATTTATGTTTATAGAACTTGTAATACTTGCCGTTAAAACATTTACATACATGTACATACGTATCCCTTACATCAATAATTTTCATATCCATTTACCCGAAATAATTTTTTTATTTATCAAAAACAGAAAAAAGTCACCAAAGAGACGGCAAACTCCATATATCAAATCCACAGAGGAAAATGTATCTCTCTGTAAAAACGGACACGCTGCTGGGTAAGTATTTGAAATACATGCTTGTAATTGGAAATGAGTTACAGTAAAACGTTGATTATACAGAGCTTCCTTCTCTGGGCTTTTCTATCATAGGGACCAACAGAGTGTCAAACAAATCTCTCTCTCTCTCTCTCTCTCTCTCTCTCTCTCTCTCTCTCTCATACGGAAAACCGATTAAATTGATAAACTCCAACCTCCCGATTGGTCCTGACAATTGACATTATAGAGAATCAAGACAGAAAATACACATTTAAAACTCTTTGATTGCACGCAGCTAAACTTTTGAATACAAAATTTACGCATGGTTGATTTACGTCACACATAAATGTGATCTTGAATCAAAAAGGTATTACAAACCTATCTTATAGACATTATTATATTTTAAAGGAACAAAGGCAAGATACCGTATATGCTCTGATAAAAGTCAAGGCTAACTGTAAACAACATAATACGCCAGCAGATCAGGGTCTATGCGTGTTCTAATGATTACTCCAAACAACTGCATTGACCGAGGTCATTACTTTCTTAGTTTTCTGTATGTAATTAGTCTGTATGAGGTTTGCTTGAATAGAAATAAATCATACCCATCAGATGTCAGTAGCTGCAGATAAACACCGGTTACGTGATTAACTTGGTTATTGAGGCATTGGGACCAATACCATCTCGGTATCAGATACCCTTTGATTCCATATACACTGGTGTTCATCACAAGGAATTGACACCCATTATTTATTTATTTATTTATTTATTTATTTATTTA
>JAECUM010042505.1:0-17069 GCA_016617855.1 Megalonaias nervosa
AAGCGTTCTCCAGATACTCGTCCAATTTTTCTTCTTGACTCATCATCAGACATTTATCGTGTCGAATTTGACTGGGATGATCGTTTTGACATCCAGAGCAATCTTTCTTGGTCAGTTCCGTAATTTTATTTGCCAGGTGTTTGGCAAAACAGGACACTAAATGTTGTTCTTGTTCTGGCCATTTGGACATGACTACCACGTCCTCTTTGTCTTTGTCTTCGGGTTCTGCTTCCACGGTATTCTCCCATTCCATTTCCAAAGATTCTTCACCGTTCAAAGAGGGATTACAGTCTTCCATAGTTTCTAGTACTCTAAAATGACTTCTCTCAAACTGATGATTTCTGTGGTATTATCGAATTCGGCATACAAAATGACGTTCACCATCTCAGCGAGAGCTTCTGCAAACTGAAGTTCCACACGCAGTTGACCGGATTTTATAGGGTGGAAATGTCCCTCGTCGCTGCCTTGGTCTGGAGTGAAATCAAAAGCTCATAAAGCGTAGCTTCCTACATAATCTTCGTACGAAATGCCGTGGCTAGTGTTGGTCCCTAGCTGTCCGGTGGCTTCGTACAGGGACAAGTACGATCTCAAATAATTCTTCTGAGCTAAGTTAGGTTCGAAGGGTCTGGTACACAAGGTCTTGCCATCGCGACTGACTTCGATGTTGGACACTTTGTAGTGCTTAAACTGAAAAGGATTGGCAGTGACGGTTCCGTTGAGGGCTGCATTGCTAACGATGCCAACGATTAAACGTTTGGATAACTGTCCTTGGAACAGATGATCTTCGATCTTGGATGAGCCATCAAATGGAAAACGGTACAGCTGAGATTCAGTCTCAGACGGATATCCACTCCGTTCAGCAAATACTTGTCTTGCAACCACATATCCAAAATGAAAACGATCCATCAGTTCTAAACTACGTCCTTGCAGGATTTTCTTTCGACGGTCGTTAAAGCCCACATTGTGAGGATAGCCATCTTCTGTTAGGGCTGTGTCGTTAAACTTGTCCTCGCCTGCTGTGTCAGGTTTCCATACCACGCAAGTATCCAGATGAGTGTTTTTGGCCTCTTTTCCTTACCTCAAGAGATTTTCTAGGTACGAGCGGTAAGGGCAAGTATCCATGCTACTGCTGATGAGTTTGTTATTTAAGTACAAATCCACTTCGTTGAACAAAGAATGGATGAAATTGTTGACGGGAGCTACTCTAGCATCGGCTCCTGGAGCGCTGTCGTCCGTTTTGATCACTTTGACTTTCAATTACAAGTAACTGCTATTTATATCGATGTAATCTTCGGGCTGTCCTTTGATTTCAAACTCGATGGGAGCTGAATCCGTCAAAGAGGAGACGGGATGAAATTCTACCCATTGGGATTCTTGCATCGTCATCATCGTGGGTGGCATGGCAAACAGATCCAGTTCCGACTTGGAACATGCGTAAGATTATCGGTGCATCATTTTTTTCTCTCTCTGTGATCTAATAATCAAAAACGTCTAATTCTCGGACGGGTCTTGTTTTCTTGGTCTTTCTAGCTCTGGGTATGTGAAGGCCTCTGGAGGGGTGTCTTCGTCGTGGTCTCTTTCTGTCATGCCTTTGCTGTGACGTCAGGGAAGCAGAAATACCTGACTCAGCAGTGTCCGGGGCATTTATAGGAGTTTCTCGTCGGCCCAAAATGTCTTTGTCCTTTTGAAGCAAGACATTTTTGCCTGCTCTCAAGAAGGCTTCTTTGGTATTTTGCTTGTCGATGATGACATTTTGGAGAAATTCTTTGCCGTGCGTCAACGCGGCGTCTTTCAAGGCGTGCAATCCTCGTGTCACCATTGGTTTCAAAACGGGGGCCACCGAACGTTAGGCAGATTTCAGCATATCTCCTAAACCATGTCCTCGTTGTCGAGCAACACCTTGATATACAGGATACATGAATTACAAGTGGTTAGAGAATCATTTTCGAAAATGGAGTTTCACTGTGACTTTCCTTTGGAATCTTTTGTCCCAGATCTCCTTTTAGAGCAGTGTTGACACTGTCAAAATATGACTTGCTGACGGGTAAATAGTGAGGATGTACAAATTCACGGTGAACGTGATAGGTGTTCCCACCTTCCTCATCAGCTCTTGTGGCAGAATCCGCTTTGAAAGGAATGACTCGCAGTAACGATATGGAGGTGTGTCCCACTACGTTGTACTTCACCACATCGGAGTACACAAAGATCAAATGGAATCATTGGTTCAATTCTACAGGGAATCTAAGATACGACACAAAAGACATGTTGTCGTAAATGGGTGGTACGGATCCACCCTTGAGCATCTTGACGTCCCCACCCAAAATGTCAAACAATTCAGGACAAATTGCTCTCCTTAAATTCCATCAGCAGGCAAAGAGTCACTTTATGGTACTCAAGGGTGACAGGTTTTTTTCTCCAAGGCTTTGTCAAACACGGCATTGCGCCTGGCAGAAATCGTGTTCGCTAGATGTTGACCACTAAAATAATAGCCTGCAAGAATTGTCAAGTAATAGGTGGTCTGTTTAGTTTCGGGGTTCTGTGTTTTTATATGATTCTTTACATGTGTATTCAAGTAGTTTTGCATTAGCTCGTCATGAACTTCGACATCAAAAGTGTTTTGATTTTCAGTGATGTTTAAAATTTGTGTAGGGTGAATCATTTCCACCAAAGTCACTTCTCAATGGGTTTCGTGATCCAATTGGATGGCCTGAGGTAATTTGGCCGTGAAACAGCACAAGGTGTTTTGGGGAAGCACATCCATGGAGCTGTCACTGGGTAACGTTAAGTAAAACTTGTTGTTCATAATTCCGGAGTTCTGCTGTCCGATGGGTCGCTGAACGTCAGAGGAGTGTATAAAAGAGGATTGTTGTTGGATTGGTGACTGTTGGGAGAGTGACTGACGTTGGGTGCAAGGCTCCCGTTGTTCCCTTTAGAAAAGCATTTCAGGGACGGACTGGGGAGAAGGTAGCCGAAGCAACTGCTCAGTAAAATGGTCCACAATTGTCTCCTTATTTCAAACACAAATTGGCAATGTCAGCACCGATGACACAATGCACCACAAAGATTTGGCAGAAAAAGTCTATTTGCGTTTTAGGCACACGTTCTCCACACCACACCCACAAGGGTTGTTTTTGTAGATCTTGCAGAGAAGAACTCGTTGAAGGAGTGGTCACTGCGGTGGTTGCGGTTGAGGCTGTGTTGAAGGACATGATGGTCACTTCTTTTTATAGTCGATGACTTGCGAAGCGTCGATCCAAGAATCAATACTGGGTGGATATCCTTTCCAACGTACGTTGACTTCTTGGATACGTCTTCTTCCCACTTTACGGGTTCTTCGGTCGAAAATGCTATTCATGTCCTACACTTCGTCTTCTTTCTTGGTCACGCGTTGTAACTCGGGCAAGTTGAACGTTCCTTCTAATACTTTCCCGTTCATGTCTTCCAATTTACAGACGACAGGATGACGGCCACGCACTCGTCCAGTGACACGAAACAATTCGGTGGTCCAGTTCGGTAAGTAACCTTTGTCGAAAGTGCGTTTGATTTTGCCAATGCGCACCCAATCCTCCGTCTTCAACACTCCACCTTCCTTGGGGACAGTCACAGTCGGGGACGTACCAAACAGTCGCTCGAAGACGGTCACATCGTTGTCGGGAGTCACTTCTTGGGGGGGGGGGGCACATCCGATGCTCCGATGGTAGGATTGGTTGTATGCTTTGACCAGGTGCGATAAGACGTCGATGTACTTGAGAGTGTGTTGATGCGTAAAATATTTCCACATGCGTTCTTTCAAGGTGCGTTGAAAACGTTCCACGATGCTGGCTTTGGTTTCTGGATTCTCGGTGGTAAAAAAATGAATGTCTCGTTTCTTTAATTCTTTTTGGAAAGATTGGTTCAGAAATTCGGTGCCTTTGTCGGTTTGCCATCGAAGAGGGAGACGACCACTTTGTTTCAACACCATTTTGAGGGCTCGCACTAACTCAGTGCTCGATGTGGAAGCCAATGGCACAACCCAGGCAAATTTAGAAAAGTCGTCGATGACACAAAACAAATATTTGTAGCCACGATTGTAGGTGACCAAATGAGAGACATCGGCTAAATCGTATTGCCATTGATGATCGTTGCCCTCCACTTGGGTGCGACTTCTGGAAACTTTTAGTCGAATGGGTTTGTAATAGGTGTACATGGCTTGTTCTTGTAGCCATCGTTGCACTTGAGGTAAATGGACACTTTTCAGTCGGGTTGTGGCAGCACGATACAATTTCTGAACTCCTCCGTAACCTGCAGGATGGGCTGGATCGTAGCAAATGCTAGCTAACACATTCTACATTAGGAATTGTTTTTTTATTTTAATAAGTCACCCACTCTTCACGGATGCTACTCTGGATGGGGCGAGGTGGTGGTTTGGAAACGGCTTTACGTGTTCGATGTGCCACGGGAGTGGAAGTCGAGGGTAGTGCTGATGGTGGTAGTGGTGGTGGTGGTAATAGGATGGCTTTTGTCTTCTTTTCTTTTTTCACTTTTGGTTTACCTACTTTCTTTTTGACTTCTGTCGAAGGAGGAGAGGACATCATCTTTTTAACCCAAGCTTTGAGGTCTTCTCGTTGGAGTGTAGGGGAAGGGGTCAACAAGGACGCTGCAATCTTACTAGGGATGCGAGTTGCTGACGGTGTTTGAAAGACTTCTCGTGCCTCTTCTTCCTCACGCATCCTTGGGGCAGCGTCTGTCTTGACCGCTGGGGGTGGTGATGGTGATGGAGGTTTCATAAGGGTCTTAAAATCTTTCAGAGTTGGCAGAGCTGTTTCGTCTAAAGCTTTCTGGTGAAAGAGTTGAAATAGTTGCAACAGTTGACCGTACCGTTGAGATTTTCCGTTTATGACAAATCGCTGCGATCCATCAACGATTGCAATTCGTGTTGTAACTGGGACATTTCGGTCATATGAGGATTGAGAGGTAAATGCGAGGTCCGTTGTTCTTGCCAACGATGGTATTCCATCCATCGTTTGTAAGGCACTAAAACCAGTTTTCGTCCTTCCATCAGATTCCAAAGGTCACGTCTGAGATCTTTGACTCCAGAGGCTCCTTTTATCTTCTTGATCCTTTTTATCTTGGACCCATGGGTATAACACTTCCCAGGACTCCTCCCGGCATGGCTCCCGCTATTCCTTTGACAAGAGGTCCTATCAGGGGTAAAAATCTTCCGCGTTGCACCAACATCTTTTTTTTTACGAATGGGTATTTTCTTTTTGGACCATTTGGCGAAGAACGTGTCGATGTTTAGCTAAGCATTCTTTCTGGTGTTTAGATAAAGGTATCGTTCCTTTCAAGACATTCAGACAACATTCGCTCACGGTATCAATGACATCTTTCGAGGCGGTTTGAATGAATTGTTTTCGCATGGGTGGAGGGGCTTTGGACAGGACAGACAACATGTCCCAATGTTTCGCTAAATATGGAGATAGTCCTTTCCTTTTCTTTCCTTTTTTGGCAAGAGAGTGGTGTGCACATCTTTTAGGGGACATCTTTTTTGGTTCAGGAGCAAAAATACACTGAAGTCCATCGCTTGACATGCGTCCTTTTATCTTATTTTTGGGCTGGTGGCAATAGACCAGGAAAACTTCTGAGATGTGGTAACAAAGGAGGCATAAAAAAATCCTCCCGTTTCGTTGCTCCTTTTTTTTCTTTGGACGACTGGATCTATTCAGGGGTAGACGGCGATGCTTGGCGAAGCGTTTTCTCGGATGACGAGACTGTCCTTTTCTTTTCCCTTTTCCTATTTGGACAGGAGAACGACAATGGTGGTGGTGTGCACTTCTTTGAGGGGACATCTTTGGGCGTTCATGAGCACAGAAACACTACTCCCCATCGTTTGCCCCAGGTCTTTTTCTATACTGGAATGTGTCGCCACTGATTATCTTTGCGTTGTATCAGCTTGATGACAGGCATCACCCGTCATGGAGGGGTTCGCAAAGGACTATATCGGGACAGTTCCTTCTTGGATAAATCCAGTAAACTCTGTAATATGCCCAATCTCTCTTGGACATTGATTTTGGGGGCAGGTACTTTGTGACCAGCTGCCACTGCAGCTAAAGAGGAGAACGGTGTCACCGCTAGAGAAGAAGTTCTTGGAGACACGGATTTCCATTGTTTCATCAAATTAGGAAGAACGGGTGTCAAATTGGGCTTTGCTGGCATCACTAGCAACGGGGGAGTGGAAGAACCTGAGGCAACTAGATATGCGGTCACCGTCGCTGCAGGTCGTGGTTTGCGAATGTAAGGTTGCACCCTAGGGGCTTTTCTTTTTCTGGGAGCTTTTCTTTTTCTGGGGACTTTTCTTTTTCTGTGGCTGTGACCTGGTCTTGACACCACTGCTCTTTTTTTTCTTCTTGGTACCTTTGGGCCGGGGAGTGGCTTGGGGAGGACTTTGAGGGTATTAGGATCCCATTTTAAGAGGGAGCGAATCATGACATCTCCTAGACAACCGCTATCTCCAGGTTTCAAAATGATTTGCTTTTTGGTTTGAGTGTCGATGCAGGGATCTGCCAGTTGCGTCAAGGCTACATTGTTTCTGTCAGAAAAGCGTTTGGTTTGATGTGGAATGTGAATGATGCCTTGCAGTAATTGACGTGCTGTCACCGTAAACCATCGTAAGACTTCTCTGAGATTGGCTTCTAAGACACGAGCACGTATTTGTGGATTGTTTTCGCGACTGATGCCGTACAAGGCACGAATCAGTTTGACGGGAAGATGAGACTTAAAGGACGTCATGTTGACGCTGTGTGAGACAGACCAAAAGTGTCCGAGGTCTTTATAGACTTTTTTTGTTGTTGTCTTTAAGTCGACGGGGAAGTGTACACGACAAGCCCTCCGTCTTGGCACCAGTGGTGAAACAGATGGGTACGAAATCGCAAATAATCGGGGGGTGGGGTGAAAATCCACGAGTAAATAGGCGTATGGGGTTTGAGTGGCATCGTCGTACGCATGAGTCAGCCAAGGCGTTACTAAATGTTTGGATTAGACTTGCACTTGCGATTTATCTCTAGGGCTTTTAAACAAGACCACATAATGAGCATTGAGACTGATATTGCGATGGGCTTTACTTTGTTGAAACAAATTTTGGGTGATGTAAATTACACTGGCATTACAACGATGCCCTTTGCGCATTTTCGTTTTCTCCTAACATGTGGTCAAAGATGACCAGATGTGTTTTACTGGGGTCAGACATGATCCCGTTGTCTTCGCCAGGAATGCCTTCCACAAACACGATGGAATCGCCTTGACCTTCTCGCAGGAGTCTGTACGCCGATTGCCACTCTTTGTAATACCACACGATACGTTGAGGTGTACGATCGGTCAAATGATGTTTATGTTTGATCAAACGTTTGACAAATTCGGTTTTGCCTGAACCGCTGGGTCCGGCAATTGACATGTTAAAGGGATGGCGAAGATACAAAGCCTCACAATTGGCACGATCTAAGTTTTCGTCGATGACTTTAAAAGTGGAGGAAGAGGGAGCAGAGACAGCAGATGTAGCCATAGTGCAGGAAATGTCAATTTTACACGAAGACAGACAAGACAAGAGTTTTTATACTTTTTTCAGGACATGTTGATTTCAACACATGTTTAAAATTGAGCACGAAAGACAAAAATACATAAAAGCCAAACGGTTAAGTACATGGACAAAATACACATCAAAACGATCAAAGTGGAATATAAACAAGTCACTGTACAATATTTTTGGTGACGAAGGTGTGGTGTCCTAGGGACAGTTTGTAATGTTCTTAGAGTCTCTAGACTTGGCACAGTCACACAGAGGTCCTCCCGGAATGGTCTTTTCGGGATGTCCATGTCGATGACGGTATTGTCCTGAAGGGAGTGGTTTTCCTCGGTGTCGGGTTCTTCTGGCACTACAGTTAACATAGTTACTTTTTTGACTGGACGTTTGAATTTATGATCACAAATCTTGAGCATAATTTGCCACTTCTTTTGTCCAAGCCTCGAAACCCCAACTTTTCCAGTCACGTACATCTGATCAGTGAGGGTGTAAGTCACAAGCTACACACACATCTTCGTAAACATCTTCAGTGACTAAAAGTTGACGAATCTTTTTTCCCATAGAGGTCGAGAAGTGTCGAGATGAAAGCCAAGGCTTTTAACAGAATGATTCTCTTGTGTACATTTAAAGGAAACACCATCATGTTTTTGGTGGTACCTCACAGTACAGATCGTAAAGAGTCCACAAGCAAGGAAGTCACTAAGACACACACCACACGTAGACCCCAATTCAACGGACACAATTCTCGTGATAAGTGTTGGTAATCCTCTACAGTCTGAATACTGTCATTGATTTCTTTCCTCGGCAATCGTTGTATCACAACTGATAAAGGTTGGGGCATGGTAGCCAGTTTTTATACCTCTTTTCTGTCGGAGGTAATAAATGTACATTTACATAGAAGTGGTCATACTCCGTCGACGTATCCAAATAGTTTAGTCACTAACTCACACGACACACGTCGCACAGACGTTTCCTCTTGAACCAAGATTTGTTCGTGTAAAAGAATTTGGTAATCCTCTAACTCTGCCGTTGGAATTCGGTGCAGTATGGCTAACCTGTCAGAAGTAGGATGAGTAGCAACCAAAAGGTCTTCTCGTCCTCGTCTAGTTGAACAATGTCTGACCACTGGAACACTTTCACATGAATCAGACCTCTTAGAGCATTTTAGTGGTTCAAACATTGGTGATGTAATGGATGCAATTGTTCTTTGCGTTGGATTTGTATTTTGACAAACTCTCAGTAGATGTGTTCTCTCAGCTCCAGAGGTAGATTCTGAATGTACTCTTCTAAACTAGACATTCAAAGCAATGTCTTTCTTTTGTTGGAGGCAATGGGTGTACTTTCTGCACAAAGATGATCGTACTCCAGTGGCGAATCGAATTTGTTTAGTCACTATCTTGCACATCACACACCGTTCAGAAGTAACTCTTGAACTAGGTTTACATTGTATAAAAGATTTTGGTAACCCTCTAACTCTTCTTCTGGAATTCATTGCAGTAAGTCTACCTTGTAGTAAATAGAATCAGTAACAAACCAATCCTTCTCGCCCACGGCTAGTTGATCAATGTCTGACCACTGGAACACTTTCATCAGAATCAGTCCTCTTATAACATTCAGGTACTGGTGGTTTAAACATCGGTGACGTAACGGATGCAATTGTTCTTTGTGTTGGACTTGAATTTTGACCAACTCTCGGTAAGTGCGTTCTCTCAACTCCAGAGGCAAACAATGAATGTTCTCTTGTGAAGTATCCATGACAATGTCAGCCAGTGTTTATACCCACGTTGATGGTCACTTCTAAATGCCTCTTAGTTTAATTCAAGTTTCCTTTTCTTTACTGGATGAATTTGACAAACAAAAGGGTATAGTTTCTTCTGAGGTACTTTCATCCTATAGTCTATCCTTACACAAACAGTATTTATTGATACATCTAACATACGTTCACAAAAGGCTTCTCGTAAAGGTGTGATGTCCGCTGGTTGATCCCACACATACCATGGTACATTTAAACAGTCTTTGTAATTCTGTTCCAGCTCTTTGCCGTCTGGAATTTCACAATTTATTTGAATCTTGAAATAAGTACATTGATATCCATTAGGTAGTTGTTGAAGGTCCGACAATTTGAACACTTTCAAATGAATCAAGTCTCTTATGGCATTCAGATATCATGGGTAACTTAAAAATTGATGATTGTTAGGATGCAATTGTTTCTTGCGTTTCACATGTATCTTGACGAACTCTTGGTAAATGCGTTCTCTCAGCTCCATAGGCAAACCACGAATGTTTTCTTGTAAAGTATCTTTCCGGAGATTACTGGGGTCCCACTAAAGGTAGGTAGTGACAGTGCGGAGACCACTGAGCATGTTCCACGTAAGCGGAATCTTTCTGTTCCCACTGATGAAGTGACACACTGCAACTGAAGCACTTGACTTCATCGCCTTCGCCCAAGTAGATAAATCCGGCTCTGGCTAATTCTTCGGGGATAGGTCCTCCCAGAGATTTAGGCCACTTTCCTCGGAAGGTTTGGAATCGACTTTCAAAGTCACAGTATTCAGGCAAACGCACAGGGAACGAATATTCTTCTTTCACAGGTTCATTTCGATGAGGGTACGGTGAAATCCGCAGTAGTTTGCTCAGGGTTGGATGACATCCGTAGGGTGATAGCCGCATGGTTTCACGTGGTTGCTGACACAGACAATGAAAACCAGTAAAATGATAAGGCGTACGATAGCGAGTGGTATCGCTTTCGCATCCGTCAAGTTTGACACGCACAGCATCACTTTCCATGGTAGGTATGGTAGTAGTAGTCGTCATAGCAGAGTTCCCATGATGTGATACTGAATCGCTGAGGTCACAGCGTACGGCATCCTTGCCATCGCAAGGCACAGCATCGCACTCCACTTGAGAATCATCGAACTTGAATGGTGTTGTCTGTTTAAAAGTATTCATCTTTCTCGCTTGGCAATGGTAGTCACAATGAACTATCGGTCTTTGACGTTGTCCCTTTTTATACTAGTCGTAATAAAGTCTTGAGATTGTACATTGTTACTTTTTTATGTCTAGTTTTGGAAGCCTTCCTTTTTTTTCTTCCTGGACAACGGTACTACCTTCTCTAAGGTACCGTCATACCTGTACCGTAGTGTGATGGGTGGAAAGGCATAGAAAGGTAAGGACAGTGCAGAGACCATTGAGTATGTTCCAGAATAGCTGAATCTTTATAGATGCATCGATCCATACGCAACCTCAGACCACAACTGAAACACTGTACTTCGTATCCCAATCCAGTCTCAGGTCCCAAGTAGACAAATCCTGTTCTAGCTTAAACATTCGCAGTAGGTAATCCTTTCCTATCCGCGGGACATTTTTTAAACGTTTCCAATCGACTGGAACAATTCCAATAGTCAGGCAAGAAGACAGGAAAATGATACGGTTTGAACTTGGAGTTCTCGGTGGGTCTCTCGATCGATTCTTGCTGTGTTGAAGTCATCCATCTTCTTGGGGCTATCGTCTTGGAACCATTTTTTATACCAGTGTGTCCGTAAGGTGAAGTGAAGTGGTTGGGAAGTCGCACTAGTTTCTGGTACACGATCTGATAAACTTTTTCCAAAGGCCGACTGACGATTTGGTGCGTGGCTAAACGTACAATCTTGTGAGGTTGGTAGGTGGTCACATTAAAATCTCGATCCTCTCTAGACTGCAAGGCTTCTTTCAATATCCCAAAGTTCACCACTTGACTGGTGCGATAATTGAGAGTCAATCAAAAATATTATTGTGTGCGTATTTGTGTGTTTTTATGCGTGCGTGTACGTTTGTTGGTGTGTGTGTGTGTGTGTGTGTGTGTGTGTGTGTGTGTATTTGTGTGTGTTTGTATGCGTGCTCGTACGTTTGTTGGTGTGTATATTTCTGTGTTTTTATGCGTATGCGTACGTTTGTTGGTGTTTGTATTTATGTGTTTGTATGCGAGCTCGTACGTTTGTTGGTGTTTGTATTTGTGTGTTTTTATGCGTGCTCGTACGTTTATTTGTGTGTGTGTATTTGTGTTTTTATGCGTGCGCGTACGTTTGTAGAAGAACTACATATACTAACTGGGGACCTACCCCTTCACCTAAGGCGGGAGGAACAACTATTAAGGTATGCCACCAGAAATTCAATTCACAACGAAACAACCCGACTAAAGCGGCGATTAAAAAGTGTGGAAATCCATTTAGTAAAATAAACTAGTCCCATACCCCCGGGGGTGGGGGTGGGGAAGGGGGGTTAAATAATCCATACACTATGTGAAGAGCTAGGGCTGCCAGGAATACAAGCAGAACAACTACAACTAAACGACCCCACACCATAGAAAACTAACACCCCCAAAATCAACCTAATTGCACAAACATTTGGACCCAAACTTCAAGCCCCACTAGGAACATTAGCAGAAACTCAAAAGACATTCGAGGAGACATATTCAGTATACGTTAGAATCTACACAGACGGATCCAAATCTAAAGAACTGAACAGAACGGCGGCAGCAATTGTTATCCCGAGACACAACTTCGAATTTGGCGATAGACTCCCGGACGGGTGTTCAATTTACACAGCAGAATTCTGAGCCATAAATGAGGCGCTCAAATGGATAAAAACCCAAGACCAACGCCACTAAGTTATTATCTCTGACTCGCTAAGCGTACTCAAATCCCTGGAAACTGGTATCTCAAAAAGCAGAGGGAATCTACTAGAGGAAGCACTGCAATCCGTTAGAGAAATAGAACACGAGCAGCAAATAATTGAATTGCTATAGGTACCGTCAAAGCAGATCAAAAAGCAAAACTCAGCCTAATGATTGACAAAATAGAACAGATAAAGTATAGTGTACATGAGATATATAGCCAAATCAAAATCAAAATTAACAATAAATGGCAGCAACTCTGGGACAACACCAGCTAAGGCAGACACTTATATCAGTTGCAAAATGAGGTCACTAGAAACATCAAGATACCTAAAGGCCTCGAAAGTATCGACCTCAAAATTATAAAGGTGGCGCTCTACAGTTTCATATTTAGCATAGGGTTAGAATTTTAAAGAAAAAGAATTTCCCCGGGTTTCCTCACTAGTTATACTGGCTATTTAAACAAGACTTTGTATATCTTAGGTATTGTTCAAAGAACCTTTAATTCCCTTTATTTTGGTGTATGATTGATGGGTGTAATATGGGTTATAGAGTACACAGCTTGGCCTTACTCCAGATGTGCACCTTTCAAAAGAGTGCTAGCTCCACTTGCTCATTTTCACTTCCCGAACTTCAGAGGTAAATTGTAAAAAAAAGAGCCGATAACTTTTTTTTTGCATTTTATATATTTGGTAATTCATTCATTGCACTTTCAGAAGCTGGTATTGTCTAGTCTGGCAAAATTCATTTTCCCTATTTGAATAGCTGCCAAGGATAGTGTACTTTAGACAAATTCAGGTTGAGTTTTGGAGCACAATGGAGCAGTCATTTTAGTTAGCAGTGTGCTAAGATCATTTACAATTTCCAAAAGTACAATATCCAAAGAAATGTCAGCCACATTACATGAAAGTAGCATAGAGGTATGCCAACATTTTCACCACACTGCATGTTTTAAATGCAAACAACTTCACCTTACATACATCACTCTCTCAAAAGTACATAATAACTGGTGAGCGCCACCAAATAGGATATAAACCGGGAAAACTCTATTAAGGGGCAGCTTTGGGAAATACCTTAATAAAGAACCAAATAGGAGTGCAAACTGTCCTCACTGCACTACAGCAGAAACCCTAGACCACGTTTTCAACAACTGCCCCAAATACTACATGCAAGAAGCAATTTCCAAACATATCAAGGGAAGATCGGATCCCCAGCTACGTTCCCTGCATTCCTAGATATGACACAAAACAACAACATGGAGACCACATATCAGAACATAATATTGTATCTAAAACAGATTGATAAATATAATAAAATCTGACAATAACCAATAAATAGTCATACGGGGATGCATGTCATACTCGGCTCCCGGGGCCATAGCAGCAAGATAAGACCCGTGCGCTGCTAGCTAGCCAAAGGGCAAGTACAACGGGGCTTGAGTGGTCGTTCGCCCCGTAGGGGTAAAATATCGCCAGTTGTGCCAAAAACGCCAGATTATGACATAGATTCCCTAAATAACAAAACACATTAAAAAAAAAAAAAAAAAAAAACAAACAAACAAAACGTATATATAAGAACATAAAACAAATACATAACATATAATAAAAACCGACACATAGCGACGCGGTGGCACATAACAGCTCGGTCCCCGGGGCCATAACAGCAAGACATCATCCGTGCGCTGCTAGCCAAAGTGCAAGCCCATGGGGGCTAGGCTGGTCGTTTACCCCTCAAAACGCCCGATTATGACACAGGTACCCTAAATACCCCCCCCCCGCAAAAAAAACCCAAACAAACAAAACAACAACAAAAACCCATACAACCCTCCCCCCCCCAACCTTTTGTATATCCTACTGCCTAGCCAATTATAATAAAACTACCACATCCTATAATAAAAAAAAAATTGCATGTACTAAACCCCATAACCAACTACAGCAAAACGAACACATCCTCTATCAAAAGCATTGGTCTCAACAGAACTTGAAGATAGCACACATATAATGCTGCAACTGACCCCTAAAAATTAGAACTTATAAGGTGGCCAACCTCCCCATCAGGCCCGGTCGTACAAGGCGACAATGACTGGGTGAACAATATCCAATCACCACTGACTTTACCTCCCCTTCCAAACTTAATATTATAAGGTAAGCAAAGCCCAGTCATCAGCCCCCCCCCCCCGCACAAGGCGGAACTAAATAAATTACAAAATAAACACACACCCCCCCCAATTATCAACACACTACACGTAAGAACCAAGCAGTAATATCTTAACACAACAATGTCTCTCAGACTAATCGCTTCAGTTTTTAAGAAAGGACACAATGTTATTTCAAAATCCTTCAAAAACACAAGACGACGCATACAAGAAAGGCTGTAGTGGCACCATTCCTACAGCCTCCATTAATTAAGAATCACGACACTCGTAACAAAATAAGTCGCAAAAATCATCAGGACGTACGCGACTTTGGAAGCCGTGATAGGAGCAACTAGCCAATCTACCGGATGATGCCTCAACTCCAGAAGACCAATCGAAGAGAGAAGAAGACAAGAATAACGACTTCCAAAATTTGCTTGAATGTGTGAAGTTTTCGTTTGGATATTGAAAGACCTCTTTCGACAATAGCTCAATTCTTTTTATCCTGATTTAATCCTTTGTATACCGCCGTCAAAATTAATTTCTTTGAGCTACCATTGCGTGATTAAAAAATACATGAGTAACCTAGACTCAGCTGATTGGTATCATTTTGAAAAACTAAAGTACTCTATGTACACAAAATTCCAACTACTGAATGTGACAGTAATGAAATTTGTTTGACTTGTTGAATTTGGATAATTACACAGGTGGCCTACACACTATTGGGATTTATCTAAATTGTCCATTAGAATAACTGGACTAGATTTGATCAAGTACGTCTTGGCGTTACTGGTTTCCTGTTGACGTTTCGCCTCCTGCGGGTCCCCTCCCTCTCTTCCTCGCTCGGACATATTTGCAACTAAAAAGTGCGACGTTCGCACATAAACGCGGGACTGTAGTGGCTCCATTCCTATAGCCCCGACCAATTGAGAATCTTGACATTCAAGACTAAACAGGTCGCAAAATCACTAAGTTTGCGAAAGCGACTTTAATCCTTATTGATTGATTGATTGATTCGCGCAGCTGGATTGTATATGTGGTAAGCTGGATTAGAAATGTGGTTTGACTTTTTTGTCCACCTTATTTTGATTTTTTTACGTACAATTATTCAGTTTCCGTGAAGGTCGGTATGAGTTTAAGCAATTTCAGTACTACTTCAAGTCTTGGAAATTGTTCAAAATTTATTTCTGGATTATTTTCAATCTCCGCTAAAGTCCGACACAATTTCAGAATTTAGTGCTATACTTTCTCGTTGCCATTTCTGACAACCAAAACATCTGGCTAGTTATCAATTTCCATTCAAGTCCGCTAAATTTTTCGGAAATTTAGTGCAATATTTTAAGTCACGGCAATCTGAATACAAATCTTCCGGAGTTTTTCTCAGTCTCCACTAGAGTCTCGGACATTTTGGTAATTTTAGTACTACTTTTAGACTAAACCAATGTAATCTAATGTTCTGGGATATATTTAATCTCAGTTAAATTCTGGAACAATTTCGTAATTTAGGCGTTACTTTTAGTCACAGCCATTTGAATATTAATGTTTCAGATTTTCTTTGTCCGGGACAATGTCGTAATTTTAGTATTACTTTACATCATCATCATCATCATCATCATCATCATCATCATCATCATCATCATCATCATCATCAATCCCTTGACACAAGAGGTCGCTGGGGCACCACAGTTGACTTTATAACCAATTCTCTCCATCCTTCCCTCTTCTCTACTGCCCATTGGGAATCTCCAAATCCCATGCCTGTCCACTCCTTAATGTTGTCTTCCCACCTCTTTTTCTGTCTGCCTCTTCTTCTGCACCCTCGCACTGTGCCTTGCAAGACTTTTATTGCCAGACCAGATTATCTTGAGACATGACCGTACCACTTCAGTTTGCGCTTTTTTACAGTGGTCAAGAAGTCTTCATAAGATCCGATGGCTTGTTGGATCCTGTTGTGGACTTCTTCGTTGGTTACATGGTCAATGTATGAGAGGCCCAAGATCTTGCGGTAGCATCTCATTTCGAAGGTTTGAATCCTTCTTTGTAGATCTGATGTGAGCGTCCATGTTTCACAAGCATACTGAAGGAATGATATGACAATCGAGCTCATCAAACTTATTTTGGAAGCAAAAGTGATGTTGGTATCTTTCCATATTGGTCTACTTTTAGTATGAACCTATGGAATCTAATGTTCCATGATATATTTAGTCTCCGTTAAATTCTGGGACAATTTCGTAATTTTAGCGTTACTTTTAGTCACATCCATTTTGGCGTTGGTCTTTTCCTTGATTATAGCCATTTGTAGTATCATTATAATTATTCAAATTTATGAACACCATCAACATAATTTCAGGTCTAGGTAATGCTTTATATACAAATCTCGGGTTTCTGTTTATACATGTCTCTCTCTGTCTCTGTTGTATTTGTCCCTACTTAGAGTAGCGCGCATTCAGGTCAGCCCCTTGCAACAATGTTGCCAGTGTTCCGCCCGATTGAGGTCAGCCACTTACAACATTGTTGCCAATGTCCAGTAACGTTACGTCATCATTCCTATTGTCCTTATACAAACCCAACTTTCCCATGTCCCTATACAGCCCCAATATTCCCATGTTAAATTCCCATTGTCCCTAAACAGCCCCAGGGGTTTTGTCCATGTTAAATTCTCATTGTCCCAAATCTTGCCCACGGCCTTTTTGACTGGGATTTCCATTGTCCCTAAACAGCCCCACTAT
>JAECUM010042506.1:0-10245 GCA_016617855.1 Megalonaias nervosa
GTGCTGTTTTTGTGTTATTAATTGGTACGAAATAGGATCCACAGATGACAGCCATTAGTGTTTAGTTAATTGAAATTTTTTGTCACCTTGTGTGACTGACCCTGATGGTCCTGGGCTTAGACCACCTTATATGAGGTATTGTTTTTGGGGTCTTACATGATGTACTTTGTGATTTTGGGGTATGTTGACCTGTGATTATTTGGGACCGAATACATAAGAAGATTAGTTTTTGCCGCCTTGTGCAGCGGGGCCTGATGGTCATTGGGCTTTTGGACCACCTTATATAGGTTATTTGGGGCCCTGTTGTTTCTCTAATCTAATAAACGTAGTCGCCTTGTGTGGCGGGCCCTGTGGGTCTTGGTGTTCGGACCACCTTATAGCATTTACGTTTTGGGGTCTTATCAATTCATGATGAAGTGGCTGTTATCTTTTGGTTGAGAGGTGTTAGAATAGTAGGATTTGTATGTTAATTGGGAGAAAGCAGGAGAAGGAAGGGCGGGTAGAGATGTAAAGAGAAAAAATAATTTTTTGCTGTTGTTTTTTCTGTTTTTTGTTTTTAAGAGTAATAATTGAGCGAGTTTGTTCGTTGTAGTCGTTATTGAGGTGTACTTAGTTTCATATTAGATGGAGTCAACCCTGGGGAAGACGGATATCTTTGCTGAGTAATCAGGTCCCAGTGAGACGTAAAAATCTCCCTCGCCCCAGGTTGTTCCACTGTTTGATTCTGCTTGAGGCCTGACAGGGTGTGTTGGGAGGGAGTTAAATTTTTTCTTTCAACCCGGTTTCGTATAGGAATTGTAGGACGTTTCTGTATGTTGTATTTAAGTTGGGGTTGCTTTTGTCTAGGATTTCCGGGTATGTTATTGAGGATCCAATTTCTTTTGGGGCTTTTTGGAATTTAGTTCTAGCCAGCTGATGTTTAGAGTAACTACTGAATATATGATAGAGGTCCTCTATGGTGCGGCAGTGGTAGCAGTTAATGTTTGAGGGTTGGGGCCCTAAATGCTTACCAAAGCTACCATCTAGTTTGTTTGGGGTTTTTTTGCCTGTTATAATTCTATTAATGATTCTTTGGTCCGAGCTGTTAACTTTAGGTGGTTTAATGGACCTGTTAACTTCCTTCAGGGTGGAGAATAATTTTCTACCTTTGGGGGTAGTATTCCAATGTTCCTGCCATTTTTTGTTTATGTAATTTTTAGCAATATTTTGGGTTTCTGTAATGCTATACTTAGGTGTGGCTGGGTTTGGGTCTCCCAATTTACTTGGTAAGGAAATTTTCCCTTGATTTAGTGTTATTAGCTTTTATTGATGTAATAACACTAAGTGAGTCGCTTATGATTACTGACTCTTGGATGTTATTTTCTTTAATCCAAGTTAATGACTCAATAATGGCCCAAAATTCTGTTGTATATGTAGAGCAGTGATCTGGTAATCTGGTTCCCATTTGTATGTTGTACTCTGGGATGACCACTGCTGCTGCTGTTCTGGGTGGTTCAGGTGTTTTAGATCCATCAGTGTATATTTTTACGAAACTAGAGTAGGTGTCATGTATATCCATTATAATGATGGTTTTTAGTTTTAGCTCTTGTTCCAATTTATTTCCATATACGGTGGCTTTGGTGTTAATCCTTGCTTTAGTGTTTATCCAAGGGACTTGATCAGGGGGTTTCGTGTATTCCTCCTGTTGTTCCAAAATTGACAAATTTTTCCTCAGTTCTATTATTTGTTTTCCGCCTGGTGTGTTTGGAAAGAGTTTGTGGCTACAAGTTTTGTTGCATTTGCTAATGGCGTTTTTAGTGGGATGCGTATTTAGATGGCTGGTTAACCGAATATCTGAGGAGCATTTCTTGTCTTCCCAGCCTTAGTGGCAGTTCTCCAGTGAGTATTTGTAGTTCATCCAATGAGGTTGAGGGTAAGGTTCCTGGTTCAGACCAGCAGTGCTTCTTTTTGAATGGCATCCAGTTTTGTCAGGTATGTTTGTTTTGCTGAGTTGTATACTTGACAACCATAGTATAGTTTCGATGTTATAAGTACTCTATAGATAGTTAACATAGTTTCTTGGTTGGATCCCCATGTGGTCCCTTTAAGGTTTCTTAGTAAATTTAGATCTTCAGTGCAATTTGTAATTAAGTGGTCAATGTGGTGTTTTAGTCGAGATGATCATCGAGGAACATGCCTAGGAACCTTACTACCATAACATATTTGATGATTTGATTTTGAATGTAAAGTTTAGGGTCAATACGTTTGTTATTCCGTTTAGGGGTGAAGATGATTGCCACTGCTTTTTCGTGTGAGATCTTAAACCCCCATTTATCGGCCCATCTCTCTATATTGTCTAAACTTTGCTGGATTTCTGAGATTACTTGATTACTAGCGGGGTTTCCTGGTCTCCAGATTCCGCTAACATCAGCAAATTGTGAAATGTTTACTTTTGGTGAGATGAGGTTATGATCCAGGTCGTTGATCATGATGTTGAAGAGAGTAGGGCTGAGTACGCTCCCTTGCGGAGTTCCATTTTCTAGGGAGTACTCTTCAGAGTGAGTGTTCTCTAGTCTAGTAATAATTTTCCGACCTGTTAGGAAGTTTTCAATCCAGTTGAACATGCGTCAAGTAATTCCGAATGCCTTTTCAAGGTCGAGGAAAACAGCTATGTGGTTTCTATCTGATTTACTTTTTGAGTTGAATGCAAATTTTATGTCAGCTTCTAGTCTTAGTAGTTGATCAGTGGTGGATCGCTTGTTACGAAAGCCACATTGATTTTCCGATAGTAGGTTATTGCTTTCAAGATGGTGCTTTAATCGGTTGGCTAATATCGTTTCCATAAGTTTATAGATTAGTCTTGTTTTGTCCCAGACTTGTTTAGAGTTTGATTTAATATTTAATTTGGAGCAGAAGTATTGCCATGATTGTTCTTTTGCTTGTTTAATGGTTTGTTTAAGATTTTTTTCCCGGTCTTTATATTCTTGAAAATCTAAAGAATTTTTTGCGTGTTTGTATTTATTAAGTGCTTTTTTCTTTTCCCTGTGCGCCATTTACATTCATCGTTCCACCAAGGCACTGATTGTTTGGTTTGGGTTTTGCTGGTGTTTGGAATACTTATTTTGGCTGCCTCTTGTATGATGTTGATGATGTTATCGTGGAAGGTGTTTATATTGATGCTTTCTAACTCGTTTGTATTTATTACAACTAGAGTGTTTCTAAATTTATCCCAGTCAGCTTTGTCATATCTCCATCTAGGTTGGATTCCAATGGGGTATGTTGAACTGTCATCTGGATGGAGATGATGATGGGGAAATGATCACTGCCTAATTTATTTTCTTGGTCCACCCACCAATTAGCTATTTGTGCTAGTTTGGGTGTGCAAATGGTTAAGTCAATTGCTGTGAGTGCGCCATCCTCAGGATCTAATCTAGTTTTTGATCCATCATTGAGGATGACCAGGTTGGATTCGACAGTCCATGCTTCTACCAACCTGCCTCTATTATCCCTCCTACTTCCTCCCCATAGTTCATTATGCGCATTGAAATCCCCACAGATGATTAGGTTTTCTGTTTGATTTTGGGAGATTTGACGGTATGTATTTATATTAACTGGGTCATAGATGTTAACTATATTTTTTTGATCCGATGTTGACTAGGACAGCCAGCATTTCGAATGTTTCGCTGGTGTCTATTGCAGTTGGAACTGTTACCGTTTCGGTGTTCGGAAGGGTATCAAGTATAAAGATTGCTAATCCTCCTCCCTTTTTCCCCATTAGCTCGATTTGTAAAATACCTGGGGAGTATCCTGGAATCTTAGGTATATACTTAGGATTTTCTGGTAAATGAGTTTCCTGGAGGCAGATTATATCTGGCTTTGTGCTCTTTGACTGATTTTAAGTTTTAATTCTGGGAGGTTGTTGATTAATCCCCTACAGTTCCACTGCCAAATATCTTTTTGTTGTATTATCCATTGTGATTGATGTGACTTAATACTTTTATTGGAAAACTGAAGCGCAATTGCGATGTTGCTTAAAAGTGTGTGTGGGTTTTTTTTTAAATATTTGATTTAATTTTGTAATTAAGTTCTCTATTTGTTGGTGGATTTACGATGTTAATGCTCGTTATTTCCGTTAGCACTTCCTGTAATATCCGCCATGTTATTGTTTTTTATGTCATTCTTTTGGGTGGTTGGTTTGTTGTAGGTTTGATTTTTAATATCCTGAGTTATTGCTGTTTGTGTAGGACTTGCGTTTGGTGATTATTTATGTGTGGGGATTCTGTGTTTTTATTTGCTTTTGGTGAAGTTTTGGGTTTAGTTATGTAGGGGGGGGGTCTGGGGGGGTTCTTTATTTGGAGTTGTTTTGTTTGGTTTTTGGTTATCTGATACTGGGTTGCTGGGTTCTTGTTTAGTATTATTAATCTTTAGTTTTGCTTCCTTATATGATAGATGCTTAGAGTTCATAAGCTCTATTATTTTCATTTCCTTGATGGAATAGGGGCATTCATTTGCCCTGGGATTGCATGGGCCCTGATGTTGACCCCCACAGTTTTTGCATCTAGGTTTATATCGAGATTGGAGAGCATAGTGTCCCCAATGTTGACATTTAGTACAGAACCGTGGTTTGTTTACAAACAGTTCAAGTTTGTGGTAGATCCCATAGGGGCCTAATCTAATGAGGGTTGAGAGAGGTTCTGTGGTTTCGATTACAGCCTTTGCTGTTATTTGCCGTTTGCGATTTTTGAGTCTGTATATTTGTTCTTTATTAGTACCATTTTCTTTGAGTTTTCTTGGTTTGGTTTGGCTGTCCATATCTTTGTTGCGTCCTTTAAGTGTTAGCACCGCTTTGCAATTTGTTCGTACGAAATGCCTTGATTGGTGTTGGTCCCTAGCTTTCCGATGGCTTCGTACAGGTACAAGTAAGGTCTCTAGTAATTCTTCTGGGCAAAGTTAGGTTCGAAAGGAATGACTCGCACCACATCGGAGTATACTAAGATCTAATTTAATTCTTGGTTTAATTCTACAGGGAATCTAAAATACTTTGCAAAATTCAACCTGCTGGTAGTGGCTGGTATTTCGTTTTTAATCTTCATCATCTTGAGGTCCCCACCCAAAATGTCAAACAATTCAGGACAAAATGTAATGGCCAATACTTTGTCCTCTGAAAATTTTATTAGTAGGCGACAAGCTACTTTATGGTACTCGAGGGTGACACTTTTTCTGGCTTTCTCCAATGTTTTACCAAACACTGTATTGAACCTGGCAACAATCGTGTTCACCAGATGTTGACCGCTAAAATAATAGCAAGCAGGAATTGTCAACAGATAGGTGAACCGTTTAGTTTTGGGGTCCTGTGTTTTCCATAGAGTTACCTGCAGTTGTGCGTTCATCCAAGTTTTGTTGCACTTGCTCGTCATGAACTTCGACCGTAAAAGTGTTTTGATTTTCAACGATGTTTATGATTTGTGTAGGGTTACTCATTTCGACCAAAGCCACTTCCCAATGGGCTTCGTGATCAAATTGGATGACCTGAGGTAATTTGGCCGTGAAACAGCACAATGAATTGTTGGGAAACACCTCTATGGCACTGTCACTGGGTAAAGTTCAGTAAAATTGGTTGTTCATATTTCCACAGTTCTGTTATCCGAGGGGTCGTTGGAGGTCAGATGAGTGTCTAAAAGAGGACTGATATTATTGTTCTTGTTTGTTTGGTGACTGTTGGGAGGGCGACTGACGGACGCAAGGCTCCCGTTGTTACCGTTATAGTATTTCAGGGAATGATTGGGAAGAAGGTAACCGATGCAACTGCTCAATAAAATGGTCCACAATTGTTTGTCTCCATCTTGCAAACTCAAATTGGCAATGGCAGCACCGATGACACAATACACCACAAAGATCTGGCACAAAAAGATGATTTCGTTTTAGGTACACGTTCTCCACACCACACCCACAAGGGTTGCTTTGTAGATCTTGCACAGAAGAACTGGTTGAAGGAGTCACTACTGTGGTATCTGAGGCTGTGCTGAAGAAATGATGGTCACTTCTTTTTATAATCGATGACTTGCGAATCGTCGATCCAAGAATCAAAACTGGGTGGATATCCTTTCCAACGTACTTTGACTTCTTTGATACATCCTTTTTCCACTTTACGGGTTCTTCGATCGAGAATACTTTTGATGTCGTACACTTCATCGTCTTTTGTGGTCACGCCTTGTAACTCGGGCAAGCTAAACGTTCCTTTTAACACTTCCCCGTTCATGTCTTCCAATTTATAGACGGCAGGATGACGGTCACGCACTCTACCAGTGACAAGAAACAGTTAGGTGGTTCAGCTGGGTAAGTAACCTTTGTCGAAAGTGCGTTTGGCTTTGCCAATGCTTACCCAATCTCCCGTCGTCAACACTTCACCTTTCTTGCGGACAGCCACAGTTGGGGACGTACCAAACAGGCTCTCAAAGACGGTCACTTCGTTGTCGGGAGTCACTTCTTGGGGGCACGTCTGATGCTCCGATGGTAAGATCGGTTGTACGCTTGGACTAGGTGTTGTATGACGTCGATGTACTTGAGAGTGTGTTGATGCGTAAAATATTTCCACATGCGTTATTTCAAGGTGCGTTATAAACGTTCCAAGATGCTGGCTTTGGTTTCTGGATTCTTGGTGGTGAAAAAAATGAATGTATCGTTTCTTCAATTCTTTTTGGAAAGCTTGCTTCAGAAATTCGGTGCCTTTGTCGGTTTGCCATCGAATAGGGTGACGACCACTTTGTTTGAGGTCTCGCACTAATTCAGTGCTTGATTTGGAAGTCAAGGGTCCTACCCAGGCAAATTTGGAAAAGACGTCGATGACACAAAACAAATATTTGTAGCCACGAGTGTAGGTGGCCAAATGAGAGACATCGGCTAAATCGTCTTGCCATTGATGATCGATGTCCTCCACTCGGGTGCGACTTCTGGAAAATGTTCGTCGAATGGGCTTGTGTACAGTGTAAGTAGCTTGTTCTTGTAACCATCGATGCACTTGAGGTAAACGGACACATTTCAGTTGGGGTTTGGCAGCTACTCTGGATGGGGCAAAGTGGTGGTTTAGAAACAGCTTTACGTGTCCGATATGCCACGGGAGTAGAAGTCGAAGGTAGTGGTGGTGGTGGTAATGGTATGGCTTTTGTCTTCTTTTTTCACTTCTGGTTTCCATTCTTTTTTTTCGACTTTTGTCAAAGAAGGAGTGTACATCATCTTTTCAACCCACGATTTAAGTTCTTCTCGTTCGGGTGTGGGCGAAGGGGTCAACAAGGACGCTGCAATCTCACTAGGGATGGGAGTTGCAGACGGTGTTTGATAGACTTAACGTGCCTCTTATTCCTCACGCATTCGAGGGGCTGCGTATGTCTTGCCGATGGGGCAAGTGGTGTTGGTGGTGGTGATGGACTTTTCATCAGGGCCTTAAAATCTTTCAGAGCTGGCAGAGCTGTTTCGTCTAAAGCTTTCTGGTGAAGAGTTGCAGTCGTTGCAACAGTTGACAGTACCTTTGCGATTTTTCCGTTTCTGAGAAATCGCTGCCATCCATTGCAATTTGTGTTGTAACTGGGACATCTCGATCAAAAGAGGATTGGCAGGTAAATGCGAGGTCCGTTGTTCTTGGCAACGTTTTTATCTTTGAGCCATTTGAGCAGCAGTAGCTCCTACGAGTGATGTAATCGCTGATACTAATGTGGCTTTGAGTATGGGTGTTAATACCAGGTGCACAAATCCTCCTCGTTGTACCAACATCTTTTTCTTTTGACGGATGGGTATTTTCTTTTTGACCATTTGGCGATGAACGTGTCGATGTTCCTTTCAAGACATTCAGACAACATTCGCACACGGTATCAACGACGTCTTTGGAGGCAGTTTGAGTCATTTGTTTTAGCATGGGTGGAGGGGCTTTGGACAGGACGAACAACACGTCCCAATGTTTGGCTAAACGAGGAGGTGGTTCTTTCCTTTTCTTTCTTTTGCTGGTAGAAGAAGGATGGCTTCTGGGGGGTGACATCATTCTTTGTTTGTTTGTTCCAGGCCACACACAAAAGATACACTGACGTCGGTGACTTGTCACACAACCTTTTATCTTATTTTTGGACTATCGCTTCGTCAAAAATCTGACGGCTGTTTTTTCCAATATCGTCAAACAATCCTCCCCTTTGGTTGCTCCTCTTTTTCTTTAGACGAGTGTGACTTTTCTGGGGTTGACATCAATGCATGGCTAAGTGTTTCTTCGGATGACGAGACTATCCTTTTCTTTTTCATTTTCCTTTCTGGACAGGAGAACGGCAATGGTGATGGTGTACATTTCATTGAGAGGACATCTTTGGTCGTTCAGGAGCACGAAAACACTGATACCCATCGCTTGCCCCAGGTCTTTATATACTGGAATGCGTCGCCACTGATTATCTTTACGTCGTATCAACTTGATGACAGGCATCACTCGTCGCGGATGGGTTCGCAACGGACTAAATCGGGACAGATCTTGCTTGGATAAATCCAGTAAACTCTGTAACATGCCCGATCTCTCTTGGACTTTGAATTTGTGGGCAGGTACTTTGTGAGCTGCTGCTACTGCAGCTAAAGAGGAGGAGGGTGTCACCGCTGGAGGAGAAGTTCTTGGAGACAGGGGTTTCCATTGGTTTCATCAAATTAGGAAGAATGGATGTCAAATTGGGCTTGACTGACATCACCAGCAACGGAGAAGTGGAGACGCCGTCACCGTCGCTGCAGGTCGTGGTTTGCGAATGTAAGGTTGCACCATAGCCGCAGTGCCTCTTGCGGGTAGAAGCTGTTTTCTGAGGTCTTTTCTGGGGGCTTTTCTTTTTCTTTTTCTGGGGACATTTCTTTTTCTGTGGCTGTGATCTGGTCTTGACACCGCTGCTCTTTTTCTTCTTCTTCTGGGTACCTTTGGGCTGTGGAGTGCCTTTTTTCTTGGGGAGGACTTTGGGGGCATTGGGGTCCCGTTTTAAGAGGGAGCCAATGATGACACCTCATAGAGATTTGCTTTCTGGTTTGAGTGTGGATGTGGGGATCTGCCAGTTGCATCAAGGCTTCTTTGTTTCTGTCAAAAATCTCTTGGTTTGATGTGGGATGTGAATGATGCCTTGCAGTAATTGACGTGCTGTCACCGTAAACCATCGTATGACGTCTCTGAGAATGGTTCTAAGACACGAGCACCTATTTGTGGGTTTTTTTCGCGACTGATGCCGTATAAGGCACGAATCAATTTGACGGCAAGATGAGACTGAAGGGACGTCATGTTGACGATGTGTGAGACAGACCTAAAGTGTTCGAGGTTTTTATAAACTTTTTTGTTGTTGTTAAGTCGACGGGGACGTGTACATGACAGGCCCTCCATCTTGGGACAAGTGGTGAAACAGATGGGTACAAAATCGCAAATAATCGGGGTGGGTGGCTTTTAAATGCTCGAGTAAATAGGCGTGTGGGGTTTGAGTGGCATTGTCATACGCATGTGTCAACCAAGGCGTTCCTAACTGTTTGGCTAAGACTTGAACTTGCGATTTATCTTTAGGGCTTTTAAACAAGACCACGTAATGTGCAATGAAACTGATGGTGCGATGGGGTTTACTTTGTTGAAACAAAGTTTGGGTGATGTAAATGACACTGGCATTACGATGATGCCCTTTCCGCGTAAACCAGAGTTTAATTTCTTCTTCGTCTTCTCCTAACATATCGTAGAAGATGACCGGATGTGTTTGACTGGGGTCAGACACGATCCCATCGTCTTCGCCAGGAATTCACTAACACGATGGAATCGCCTTGACTTTCTCGCAGGAGGCTGTACCACGACTGCCACTCTTTGTAATACCACACGATACGTTGAGGTGGATGATCAATCAAATGATGTTTATGTTCGATCAAACGTTTGAGAAATTTGGTTTTGCCTCAACCGCTGGGTCCGGCAATTAAGATGTTAAAGGGATAGCAAAGATACAAGACCTCCCACTGGCACGATCTAAGTTTTCGTCGATGACTTTGAAAGTGGTGGAAGAGGGAGCAGAGACAGCAGAGCTAACCAATATGCGGAGAATGTCACTTTTGACACGAAGACAGATAAGACAAGAGTTTTCATACTTTTTTCAGAACACGTTTATTGCAAAAACATCTTTGAAATGCAACAAGAAAGACAAAAATGCATAAAAGCCAAATGGTGAATTACATGTAAATAAATACACATAAAAACTATTAAAGTGGAATATAAACAAGTGACTGTACAACATGTTT
>JAECUM010042507.1:0-15029 GCA_016617855.1 Megalonaias nervosa
GTCTTTCATATACTTAAAACTTTTCAAAGAAAATGAGGCAAAACAATTGTCAAACTGAAACTGAGCAATTTCACTTTATGTTTGTAAGAAAGTTTCACCAGCCCAGATTGAAAGGTCTTGCAAATAAAGTTAGTGGTACAAAATCAGCTTTGCGCCTTCATGTAGAACACCCTGTATGTTGACACAGATGTTCATCTCCGGCCTTTCCTGTGTCATGATCGGTATTTTTCAAAAATAGAAAGATATCACAGGAATATAGCTAATTTTAAAGTCTTCGACACTACAGAAGCCTTCCCATGTATTTTTAAACGCTTACGTGACTTCGATTAAATTGCATTTTCATATCTTTCTAACACATTATATAAACGTCCTATTCTTTACGTTTGACTTTTTCTTCAGATAAATGCACTCATGATCCAGGTGAATATGGACTAACAACATATAGTGCATGTACTGTTGAAAATGTTTTTTATAGGCATAAATAGCATAATATTTCTGTTATTGTCATATGAATACAAACTATAAATCAAGAAAAAATACCTCTATATAGTCTATAATATTTACACGGGACATGAAATTCATACAAATAAACCTATTTATAGATGCAAACAGCTAATTCTAACATAAAAGGGCTATTTATATAAAACATTTCAAACCACAACATAAATATATGCTGATAAGTATTCTTGGGAATTGAATACGGGTATCTCTTACCTAACATCGTGTTGACAGACCTTTTTGTTCAGGATCATTTGACAAATTCGATAAATATTGCTTATATTTATTTATTAATTTTTTACTATCAACAGGTGCATTGCTACCATAATGTATATAAAGAAAAATTGTCCTCCAAACTTCTGCACTATTTTAACAAAGAAGAGTTTCCATTTTTCGGACAGAAGTAAAATTCATTATCTTAGAAAACTGCACCGAACGTTCAGTAGATTTTATACCTCAGAATTCAAGACACATTGACTCACCTGTTTTTAAATTAATTAAACATTAAAAGTAAGACTGACTGTGTGTGTGTGTGTGTGTGTGTGTGTGTGTGTGTGTGTGTGTGTGTGTGTGTGATTTGCATTTTTAACGTAGCTTTAACAGTGTTTCAGTCATATCGCTACCATGTCTGCACTGTGGCAGTTTATAGTGATGTCTAGCACTGGGACATCATGCCACAGACATGTAGCATTATGTCCCACCCAGTCACATTATCCTGACACCAGGCCGACCAGTCCCAACACTAACCTCTTAATAGTACCATTTTTATAAGTCTGTGGTATGATTCGGCCGGGGTTCGAACCTCATCTGAGGCGGACGTTCGAACCACTAGGCCACTGGAGCGGTCAAAAGTAAGACTGACATTTTACTGGACAATTTGAGATAAAATGTAGAATTTACAAATTTTCGGGGTGTGGGTGTGGGTGGAAAACTATGATATCTAATGATCTAGGTTTTAGTAAATGTCTAAATTCTATTACTTTAAACGTTGTTTGAATTCCAGACAGAGTCATACGTCAGCACGGACATATGTTGGATGAGTGTCATATGAACCTTTTCAGATCTAGTTTGGTCATACGTACAGTTTTGTATAAAAATATTTATGGTGTACAAGTATTAACAAGTTATGAACCACACTGTATTTACAACAGTTTTTAAAAGTGTTCAACAGGCGTTGTGTGAGGTGGTGTTCGTCATGAAACCCAGAAAACACTGCTGATTTTCGGGAGAGGACCGCTTTACCTTGTACATGCTGAAACACGAAATCGAACTCAAATAATGGCGTGAGACCAGTGCCTTGCTGCTTTGTCATCCGGGTTCTCAGATAATATAATTACTGCCCTTGAACTGAACTGGTTTAGTGTCTTTCCTACGGACTGCTCTTGCGTCCATAGCAGTGATTTTTGACTAACAGACTTGCATAGATTCATTAAGATTTTCATTTTAATGATTTCTAATTTCATTTTACTTACCAGCGCTGCGGAATATTTACACCGGAAATTGTGTTGAGGCATCTTATAAACATAATCGCAATTATCTAAAACCGAAAAGTTCTTCACAGTTGCTATGGTCTAATGTAGTCTTTGGCGGATAACCTAAGCTTTTATTTATACAGTTTGCAGATCTTCCATCGTATATCAGCGGATCCTCACATTAGTCCGACCTTGTGATACGGTCAACGTCAAACGAAACCTTTAAAATAAATCATTGCGCACATGTGGCGCGTATATTTAGATTATACCGTGTGAAACGAAATACCATGGCACACCATGTTTTATAATGTTTTAGCTAGACTTTTAGACTGAATTCCTTCCGTCACCAAACTTCTACATTTAAGCCTGGATTTTACGTATGCATGCATTGTGCAACTCAGACAACCGTACAAATTACACCCTTTCGTGTGTTTTTAAGTAACACGGACACATCCCCATGAGAAAATCGCTAACTATGGTAACAGTTTGTTTCATGCGGAGAGATATAAGGCTTTTACTCTGAGAGATCATTTATTTTTTGTTCTTCCAACCATTTTTATAATGTGAATTGTCTTCTTTGTGACACTGTGAGTGACATGCTGATGACGTGGACAATAGTTTCAGTTTTGATAATGAATAATACAATCAAAATTCAATGTAAAGAAGTTAAGTACAGAAAAAAATTCTGGTGTAAGGGAGCTAAGTATAAATCAAAATCATATGTAAGGGAGTTAAGTAGGGAACAAAGTCACATGTAAGAGAGTTAAGTAGAGAATAAAATCATGCGTAAGGATGTTAAGTAGAGTACAAGATCATGCATGCGGGAGTTAAGTAGAGTACAAACTCATATGTAAGGGAGATAAGTAGAGTATAAAATCATATATAAGGGAGTTAAGTAGAGAATAAAATAATAATTCTGGTTGTTGTAAATTTCGACCTCATTGCACTACTAATTAATTATCCGAGGCAATGCCTATGCTGTTCTTTCTTAAGATAAGTTAAAAAAATAGTCAGCAATATTTTGCATAACGTTTAAAAAATTAATTTATCAATAAACGAACCACTGCTGCCACCTCTTCTACCTTGTATCAACGTTGCTATGGTGAGGGCTAGAGTTGTTGCTATAACACCAATAGTTGCAAAACCAGTAGTAATTGTTACCTGTTTTTCGTTGGACATCCATTTTGAACTTTCATCTGATGGTAATATTTCTTTAATATTGGAGTGAATGTCTATTCTAAAATTATTTTCTATGTTAAATGGCCAGCTATTTGTGCTCCGTTACTTTTATGACATAGTAATACCTCATTTAATTGAGCTTTTTTAGACGGATCATTTCTTTGACAATATCATATTTTATTTTGTTTATGTTGTCTTCGTTGACGACGAGGTGTTTTCATTATTAATATTTTGAATTTATTAAATTAGTTTCTATTGTAATCGTCTTTCTCATCTTGATCAAAAAACATATTTTAAACATTTCCTTCTTTAGTCATAAATCTTTCTGGGCTTTTTTTCTCAATGTTGATTCACTTTGCCATGGTAGCTCAGTTAGGGGACCATCGCAGTCATAATCCAAGGTTAGCTGGTTCGGTACCTGCCCAAGCTAGCATGGTCGACTGCTTCAGTGTGTTCTTGGAACATCTGTGTTCCCTTCTTCGGCATGATATGGCGGGGAATGTGTTAAACGTGAGGTTTACACCAACAAAACAGTCGTTAATTTGAATCGTAAAATCAATAGTCCCCTTATATGTCTGTTATATCATTTAAAGATTCAAACAAATCTATTTCTAGAATACATTCTGTTATATGTTGCCTGATTGTATTATATTTATCTGTAGTCATTTCTCATGGTGGGATGTTTTCTAGCAGAGAACTTATCTTTCCGTCTTTCCTTCTCTTTTTCAAACCTGGAACGTATTTCTGCCCATTTTACTACATATAGTGTTAAAATATTTGTTTGGGTTACCAATCAGAAAAATTTGAATACCAGGATGACCAATTTCTTCGTAAAACTTTGTTTTACTTTGTTTGGTTGGTTTTTATGGTTTATTTATCTTATACGATTCTACAGTTACTTAAATTTGTGTTTGATATCTTCTCTGTATTCATAATTGTTGAATTATTGGAGTAGGGACAGGAATATACTTTAGAGTTGGATCAGAAAAGGATGATGAGGGGGATATAAAGAGGATGATCGTGTTCTTTATGAGGTTCATGAGGAGGTTCTAGAATCCCGTAACCATTATACATTATTTAAATGAATCAAAATCAACCCGAACAAGAACTGGGCTTTTTAGAATCTTAACAAGGTATTGATGTCAGTACTATAAATGAAAGCTGAATAACAGAAGCATACAAACAGGAATTGCATATCGTATTCCATGCATGTCAGCATTTTTGTAATCGGTTGTTTCGTAAAATTGTATTTTTTGTTTCGTTGTTTTGCAGAAGTCGCCTGTTTTAACGCCAATGAACATATAATCCGTGCTTGCCATTATTAGCTTCATTTAAACACCATATCGGTTATTTTGTACTCAGATTCATGTCTTTTGAAAAGTTTCATATCATATATTCTTATATTAGTATACTTCTTGCACATTAAATATATACTAAAGATAAAATTATTTCTTTTCATCAGTTCATATTTTTATATAAGCTGTCTTTCTTTAAACTTTATTTTGTTTTCAAATGACAGCATTATTTTTAAACTTAAAACTCTTTTGCAAAGTCATTATTTGCTTTTATCTCAAAATGATCTATACAATGTGTGATTTTAAGCACGGATTCTTGATCAGATATGACTACTATATGCATCTTTAATAGTTTTATTCCTAACTGAGCATAAACCTTCAAACTGTGATAGTGAACATAAAACTTCAAACTGTGATAGTGAACATAAAACTTCAAACTATGATAGTGAACATAAAACTTCAAACTGCGATAGTGAACGTAAAACTTCAAACTGCGATAGTGAACATAAAATTTCAAACTGTGATAGTGAACATAAAACTTCAACTGTGATAGTGAACATAAAACTTCAAACTGTGATAGTGAACATAAAACTTCAAACTGTGATAGAGAACATAAAACTTCAAACTGCGATAGTGAACGTAAAACTTCCAACTGTGATAGTGAACATAAAACGTCAAACTGTGATAGTGAACATAAAGCTTCAAACTGTGATAGTGAACATAAAACTTCAAACTGTGATAGTGAACATTAAACTTCAAACTGTGATAGTGAACATAAAACTTCAAACTGCGATAGTAAACATAAAACTTCATACTGCGATAGTGAATAACAATTTTTTCTTTGCTGTTTAACGCACATACCAATTTAGGTACTGCAGGTTTTGTACGCCTTGTATCTTCAATAAATTTATTGTGTAATGTAGATAAATCATCCTCTTTGGGAATTTGATTTTCTGGTGCCAAAGGATGATCTTTAAAATAGTAAAATCTGTTGGTACTTTTAAACGTACATCAACAATCTCACCAAATAAATTACCATCACTGCAAGACATTAAATTTTTAATTTATTTTTGTTTCTTCTTCGTCTGCCATTAAAGTTTGTGTCGGGTATTGGATGGCACATGACCCAGCCACACGAACTGTTGGTATTAGGCATATAATAACTGAACTTAATGATCGTATTCTCCATTATCTATCACGTGTTTATTCAGGTTTTTTTTATAGCTATCATATTCATGGTTTGCTTTATCATATCGATTAGGTATAATGTGTCATATTCCTCCTCTGATTCAAAAATCAGACATTAAAAATAATTAATTTTGAAGAAAAATATCGATTGCTGGTAGATTCAGTTTTCTTAAATATTTCGAAATAAAACCATATATTGATAGGGGTACATATTTTTTTTCACAAATCTAGGTTCCATACTTCTGTCATTGCTCAATGATTACGCGTTATTTTGCGCTTCATATATCTAATATATAAACTACACTGTTGATGTGCTTGGACCTCTATACTTTCCGTTTCAGTGATCATAATCTCTTACTTCGTAGTTTACTTAGCATGAGCACTTTTCACAAATATGATATATATTGGTGTAATTATAATTGTTTTGTTTTTTTATCTGCATCACCCAGTATCATTTTAGTAGGGTTATTTGGTCTTAGTTTCTGCTAAACAATTTTTGCAATTAAAATATTCATTAAATTTAAAAATATGTTATTTTCTTTGGTAAACTATTGGCTCATATCGAGCTGATTTGAGGCAAAGGCAAAATCCTGCTAGTATGTGTTTTGACATTTTGATTGCCCAAGATGTATTTCTAACGTCACTACAATAAACTGAGTCCTTCGTTATATTAGTTATTGGTTCAATAATATTTTCACAATCATAATCAACAAAAAAGGAGCCTTTGGTTGATTTTGAAATTTAGAAATAATTTTCTTGTTAGATATTCGGTTGCATAATCTTTTTGTTCTTGCAATTTTAATTCCGAATTTTAAAAAAATAAAACTCATTTTTGAAAAGAGTGTTTGATTTTTTATTTTATTTTTATCTTGAGATGAAATTAATCTTACAAATCCTTTATTCCACAATAATGAACATTCTGCTAATATGTGATTAATTGTCTCATAATTCTGTGTTTTTTCTTTCAGTGTATTCTAACTGGTATTATATGTTTTTCTGCCGTCTCGTAGACATTGACGGATACATTAGATTCAATGTTTGTTATGTTTTGTATATTTATTGGGAATTTATTTATCCAATATTTATATTTATCAAGGCTATATTTTTGTTGTCTATGCGTATAATTCTTAGAAGTGTTTAAAATAGAATGCAATAATATCTATTGTCATTGTTTTGTACATTAAGACAAGCTTTTTCATTTTTATCCAGTCTGGTAATTTTATGTATGACAATTCTACTGCTGATCTAAATGTATCAAGAGATAAAGTTAAATAAATTATGCTATTTTAAAATCATACAACGTATTTATACATATTTCTTGATCAAGTATATCCGAAAGTGTTAAATTTTATTTTCTATTTCATTATTGTTCAATGTGTACCCGCTTGTGTTATATGATATGAGGATTACGTATTCCATCGTCATCTATCTTATGAGTTGACTCGATAAATTTACCTGGACTTTTGCTTAACCCAAAACTCGCATTGTTCCACTTTCTATCTTCAATGAGTTTGGTTCAAAGTCTTTAAAAAATAAATAAAATTCTGGTAAGGTTCTTTTTTCAGCTTCCAATCTGTATTATTTTTGTTAAGTTGTTCTAAACTAGCCATCCACATTTTATGGTACAATTCTGTTTTGTTTTAGTTTCATTCACAACTTTGGTCATATTTATGTTCCAGTTTGGAGAAAAAATTTCTCTACTTTTACGTTTGACAGTTTATTATGTTATTTTTTTAAGATGTTTTGTTTAACATTCCGTGCTAATTCAAATGAAAATTTCGTGCACAAACTGTTCGTCTTTTGAAAAGGTTTTCCAAATATAAAACTAGCGTGAAATCTTTATATTACTGACCACTGAGAATCTTGTTGCACGTTTCTGTGCTCACAAGGTGTTTATTCTCAATCGTATTCTCTATCCTCCCCTTTATTAGAATGCCATTAAACTTCTTGACATCGTGTGTACTTAGCATCTGGATGTTCCACATCATCAATAGATCTGTTTTGATAAGAAACATAGCATGTAACTGGTTCCATTTATTTTATATCATATAGACATTTTACGTATGAATACCTCGATGACGTTTAGGGTAATTAATTAAGACCTACTACGGTCTGACAGCATTCTCTTCCGGCTCCCAATTGGTACAAGATTCGAGATAGGCTTTCAATTTACCAGAACATATTTTGTAAATTCATTTATCTACCTTTGAACGTTCTCTCAATATTGAATACGCCATCTTGCTTGCTGCATGGAGATAACCCCTGTTCGCATAATATTTCCTGAATATTCCATCCCTTTAAATATTGTAATTTATATAGTACAGGGTCTCCTAAACTTACTACTCCGATTAAATAATCTCCTCCGTAAAATTAAGGAAAGTAGACATATTCTGAGATTCTAAATTTCTAACCTGTTTTATATTTGGACGCTCTATATACAATTCCTATATTGAACTGCACTTTTGTCTGCTCTTCTCTTTTAAAATATTTCTCGATATGCATGACGTATTACATCTCTTGCTTTTGTGCTTACTCTGGCTGGGGATAGGTTGAACAGAAGAGACACACGGTAAAAAAAATATTTGCATTTATGACTGAATTGTTCATTAGCTCTCAGATCAACTATGTCTACCTGTAACAGAGAATCTCTGCGACTAACATACACCTTTCTCTATGGAAATAATTTTTCAGTTATGTTTCAGAAATATGCAAGTAAACTTTAAGTTTAGAATATATTTTCGTGAAACTTTTCGTGACTGCGTCTTATTGGATTTTTCCCTTGCTTCACGATCAAGTTAAATTTGAATACACTAATTAATATTCTTAAAATCAACCTGATTTGTGGGTTCGTATTGTATGTACCTTAGATACTGCTGTTTGTCATTTAATTATATAATTTTAACTACCTTACTGTTACTATAAGCAATGTCATGATTACGAGGATTACGTGCAATATTAAGCACGTTATGATCGGTCCTTTTACTGCAGTCGTATCAATAACGTTGACTTGTTTACTAGACGTTATGCCAACTTGACAGTCGTATCAATAACGTTGACTTGTTTACTAGACGTTATGCCAACTTGACAGTCGTTTCAATAATGTTGACTTGTTTACTAGACGTTATGCCAACTTGACAGTCGTATCAATAACGTTGACTTGTTTACTAGACGTTATGCCAACTTGACAGTCGTATCAATAACGTTGACTTGTTTACTAGACGTTATGCCAACTTGATCTCTAAAGGTAAACCAAATATATACATGTATACAAGACTGGAATATTTCACATGTCGATTGGAAAAAGCAGTCGGTCTTTAATGGTCGTAGAATATATCCATTTTTTCATTACTTTTCTGTTTTTCGGTATGTCATTTAATTATTATTTCTTACTTTATTGCTATTATTCTGAAACTATCCTGTTAATCATGATTGTTGTACACAGTATAAGGCACGCATCTCATCGATCAGTTTACCTGCAGCAATAATCATGACCTGAATGTAATAAACACAGGCAATCATAACTAGAATATCTGTTTGTCATTTAATTATCATTTCTTACTTTATTGCTATTATTCTATAAATGTCTTGTTAATCACGATAGTTATATACAGTATACGTGTCTCATCGATCGGTTTATTTGCAGCAAAAACCCTGCCTGGAGTGAATTTGATTTGTCAGAGTGTACTAAATGTTTATAATCAGGACTGGAATATTTCATAGGCCCAGATAGATTTATTAGAGTAAATTCAATATCTATGTCTATATGATTATCAAACTATACATCAGGGGTCGGCAACCTATTTTTCATACCGCGCCACTTTTTTCTGGATTAATTACAAAATGAACGAGTGCGTGCCACCAGTAAGAGAGTAACACACTTAAAATCGAGATTTTTGGCTGCCCTTCGCGTGCCACATAAAACCTCTTGACGTGCCACCTTATGGCATGCGTGCCGTAGGTTGCCGACCCTTGCTGTATATATTTATGAAAGTGGTCAGTGTCTTGACTGGCCTGGTCTGATGCTTCAAATTCACATGGATATTTCTCTGTGTGATAAAATTAAACGTGTATTTGTGTAAACACAACTGTATAGACCTATATATTTTATAATAGTACGAGACTGAATTGCTTCCCGTTTCAAATTATTAATCCTACCTAGCTAACATCGTCGATGTATATTCTGTCCTCATACAGGCATGAAATCATAGCATTAATATTTGAAATGGTACAATTCATTTATGCGTTATTTTTGTAAAACAAAAGTTGACACTTCAAAGCAAAGTTTCCGCCAAATATATCAATATGTTTCAACATGACACACGGGGCCACGAGTGGCCGAGTGGTCTAAAGCGCTCACCGTTACGGATCACTGCCATCTCACCTCTGTCTGCGTGGGTTCGAGTCTAGGATTCGGCGAATGTGGATATGTGAGAAAGCTTGCCAGTAGCTTCTCGTGGGTCGGTGGTTCTTTCCGGGGATTTCCCGGTTTCTTCCTCCACCATTAATGCTGGCCGCCATGTATAGCCTATTGTGTGCTGAAAAATGGCGTTAAGCCCTACAACAATAACAAAAAAACAACATGACACAGAATCTCGTGCGTGCAAGAAAGGGCAAAATTTAAATAGTACAAAGTTGGAAAAGACCAGCACACAAGTACGGCCTCTAAATGGCGGGTAAGTTTTTCTTTCCTATGTCTATCGACAGCTTTAGGTAGCGAGGTTAGCATTTTGTGAAACATTTTCATAATTAATTTGTGGCGATAGGCTCTGATTTTTAATTATATGTGTTTATCCAAAGCTTTTAGATAGTTGGTTGATATTTTGCAAAGCTTGTTCATTAGTTAATTTGTATTCATGGTGAATCTAAACTTAATACATTTGTGGGACAGACGCTGGTGATGTAAAACTATTTTGTAGATCGCTGAGCCAAGTGTTCCTCATAAAAATGGTGACCATTGGCCCATATTTTTCTCATAAAATTATGTAGGTCGGTGGTGTAGGGGCCTTAGTTCTTTCTAAGGTATAGCAAGTTTCTCAAAAAATGTTCAAAACGTGCAGTTGATGCCTCAGTTCGTTCTCAGGTAGAGCAAGTGTTTCTGATAAAATATTAAAAGCCATAAACCACATTTTTTAAAAATAAAATTTGGAATGTCAGTGGTCCATGCTTTTCATAAACTGTTGAACTCGCCAGAGGTTAAATGGCCCAGTTTAATAGGTTTGATGTTGGTTATAACAACCAAATTTGAAGACCAGTAGTTTAGGTGGCCTACATTTGTTTAAAAAATCTGAATACCTGTAGCCTAGGGTTAAGATCGGAGGTCAGGGTATAGGTCAAAGGTCAAGTGGCCAAAAACTCAAAATATACACACAACTTCAGCTGAGAAATGTTATGCCTGTTAAGGTCACCTGATACATAGGCCAGGAACAAAGCACATGTCAAACATATGTCAGGACTTTATCGGATATCTAAACGTGGCAGGTATGACCGCTAAGTCATTACAAAGTAAATGGGGCAGGCATGACCGCTAAGTCATTACAACGTAACCGGGACAGGTTTGACAGCTAACTCATTACAACGTAAACGGGACAGGTTTGACAGCTAAGTCATTACAACGTAAACGGGACAGGTTTGACAGCTAAGTCGTTACAACGTAACCGTGACAGGTTTGACAGCTTAGTCATTACAAATTACCGGACAAGATAATTATTTTATAGAAGGATAGGCTGATTGCAATATTTGAAAGTGGAAATATTTATTTTGAAAATTTTATTATGTACTTAGGTACGCAATGAGTTAGTTTGTCATTTAAATAATAGTAAAACTAATGAACAAACAAGCTTACAGATGTTAATTTTATTGCATTAGGAATCAGTTTATAGCCATAAATCAATTATCTCATGGGAGATTGCTTTTCAGAGACCCTTATCGGCACAATCAATAATGCGTTTGAATTACCTACTTGGTATGTATTTCATCTGGATATAGCAATGCCCCTATAGCGTCGTTGAAATGATCTAAATTTAAATTTAATTAAAATTTGATTTAAATCTAAACTTTGAAAAGTCATAACACAAGATTTATTTATTTTTGTTGAGCGCATGTCAAGGCCGGGTGTAAAAGTTTAAACTACATGGCAAGGCCGGATAGTTAAGTTTAGACTGCATGTCAAGATCGATGGAAACGTTTAGACTGCATGTCAGGTTGGATGGACACGTTTAGACTGCATGTCAAAGGGGATGGAAAAGATTAGACTGCATGTCAGATTGGACAGAAAAGTTTAGATAGCATATCAAGGCCTGATGGAAATGATGAGACCACATCTCAAGGCAAGATATAGAAATTTGGACCGCATGTCAGGGCCGGATAGAGAAATTTTGACAACATATCAAGGCCGGATAGAGAAATCTCGACCGCATGTCAAGACAAGGTAGAGAAATTTAAACCACATGTCAAATCCCTATAGAGAAATTAAGACCACGTATCAAAGCATGATAGAGAAATTTAGACCGCATGTCAGGGCCGGATAGAGAGTTTGACCGAATGTCAAGGCTGGACAGAGAAATTTTGAGCGCATCTCAAGGCCGGATCGAGAAATTATGTCAAGGCGCGATAGAACATGTAGACTGCATGTCAAGACCAGATAGACAAATTTAGACCGCATATCAGAGCTGGGTGGAAATGTTAAACATAAAATGTGGCAGAGTAATCCAGCACACACTTGAAGCCTAAGCGATGGGTTGCCATGGAAACAAAGCTTGTATAGAGACCAGCAATGCTTAATTTGTGTTTATGAACGTGCTTCATGACAAAGGGGAAATCGTGATCGCAAGTGCTTTTTACAAGTGGAATTATGACCAAGCGTTAGACGAAAGGATGGCCACAGGCTCACTCAGTCAGTCTCATTTGACAATGGAACTTTCATTGTCACCCCACAGAGAGACGGGAGAAAGTGAGATTTGCGTGGATGGGATTGAATTGAGTTGGTTTTTTAAATAAGAGTTTCTTTATCGCTGCGATTTATACCACTTTTATATTTGACATATATATTTCAGCACGTATTCTAGGCAAATAATTATACACTTCGCAATTTAATAACAGCCATGAAAAGTTATTCACGGTAACCGAGCATTGCATGACGTCATATTATTTCCCTGCATGTCACAAAATATATTTTGTAGCCGTCCCAGTTCTATTCATATATATGTGTTTGCTATTCATACATATGTGTACTTGCTTTTTGTTGTTTTTTTATATTCAAGCGCGTCAACACATCATAGATTGAAGGAAGTACAATTTCTTGCCCAGGTACACACAACAGAGGCCGGTCCTACCTTGTATGGTCTAGGCTGGGTTGCAATCTCACTTTTCTGGCCTTGAGTCCGGCACGATAAACACTGAGCCACCGCTTCTCACATTCATAGACGAACTAAGATCGCATATAAGTGCAACTTTATAGAAAAGTGTCAAAGACGCATTGATTCTGTGACTGAAATGAACGTTCGTCAAATATTTTTATGTCTTTTTGTTATATTTGTGCGAATGTAAACTTGATTCGAAAATTGTTAATTTAAGAAGCATGATATATTTACTGCTTCCGTCTTTCTTTTTCCCTAAGCACAAAATTTAAATTAGTTTAAAAAAATTTAATTGCGTAAGCATTCTTGTATTGCCATTTACAAAGCTACTGATGTCATAGGAGCGGTGGAAAATCGTTAAAAATACAAACAGAATACTAATTGCATTTATGACTTGCCAGGAGAAAAAATTTACCAAAAATATAGTCTTATTTCATTTTACTGCAAAGCTACGCAGAAGTAACTTTGACAATAGACTCTAAGAATTTAATTAGTCGTTTTACTGCAAAGCTGCGCAGAAGGGTTTTTGAAGACAGACTCTAAGAATTTTGTCCGTCTTTAACTTGCGGAACATTGGACCACCATTAAGAGTCGCATACCAAGCACAAAATTCGATGAGCAGACGGAGAGAGAGAGAGAGAGAGAGAGAGAGAGAGAGAGAGAGAGAGAGAGAGCAATATGAAACATTTACATGCCCATGGTACATTAGAGCAAGGAGTAGAGCTGTAAACAGAGCTGAATCTGAAAAGAAAAAAACACAAGAAAAACTAGAACCAATCACGATGTCTGGCTCATCTGTGAACACGTTTACTGAACTAGTCTGAAGTTAATATACCTCCATGTATGCTAACTAGATGAAAATCCCACATCAATCTCACACTAGCTCTAAAATTGTTTTAGTGCAATTCCATTCACCAAGTATCTCACAATGTAGGAGACTGGTGCGATTGGACTTGCAATGATCACCCTTGTCTGAGAATTTGTCAGGTCTGTTGTGAGCAGTCACTTTTACATGACTTACTCTTCATTAGATTTTCAAATAAACATACTTTCTGTTCAAATGAGACAGATACCACCATGGAGCTTTTGTCGTACAAAATATATTACAAATGCAGCTTCAAAAATGATGTGTTCTGTGACCCTTGCTGCTGTCAGCATACTATGAGTAATGTAAGATCTAAACAAGATTGGCACACGGAGAACCATTCATGTCTAGCGTTTATGGATTACAAGACTGCCACACGGAGAACCATTCATGTGTAGCGTTTATGGATTACACGAGTTATATACAAAGATCTTAATTTAGACTTCACTGCAATCTGTTTCCGCATTCGCGTACATGACCTTGTTTTAAACGTTATTACAGCTTTTGAATTAACATTTGAATGTTTGTTTAGATCACTGTGTCACAGATGTCAATTAACAAGTCTTTTCACTAAACATAACCTACAAGAAAGAAAGAAAGAATGAATGAATGAATCAATGAAAATCATCCAGAGTAACACCTTGGATATTACCAATAGATCAGTCGATTTTGATCTGGTACCCATGAGAGTGGAGGTAAAATACATCAAATTTTTGTTGTTGTTTTAGCCTCTGCATGTTTAAAGTAGTTATCACAGCCCACTAAAACCTATTTTCCAAAGACGACTATCTGTAATCAAGTTTTATCCAATACACTAGGGGAACAATTAGGCTGTTGTTGTTGTTGTGGGGCTTAACGCCATTTTTCAGCACACGATAGGCTATACATGGCGGCCAGTATTAATGGTGGAGGAAGAAACCAGGAAATCCCAGGAAAGAACCACCGACCCACGAAAGGCTACTGGCAAGCTTTCTCACATATCCACATTCGCCGAATCCTAGACTCGAACCCACGCAGACAGAGGTGAGATGGCAGTGATCCGTAACGGAGAGCGCTTTAGACCACTCGGCCACTCGGGGCCCGGAACAATTAGGTAACTGTTTCGGTCTATGTGCAGCAATAAGTTACAGAGATTGTTACATGGTTCCTAAGAAATCCATTTCACTTTAGACGTCTT
>JAECUM010042509.1:0-37409 GCA_016617855.1 Megalonaias nervosa
CTACATCAATAGCTTTCATTCCCAGTTGCTTTGCAATCGGTATTGCTTTTGGGGCTATCCTTCTAAATAGACCCTGAACAACATCACCTAGTCCATCTCCGTAAGTCGTTTTGTATACAGGTAATCGTGAATTTATTACCCTGACCATGCTTGGTCCACGTTGAGTACCATATACGATCATTTTATTATAGTAACTGTATCTAATTATATTTAATCACTGTAGTAGTCATCGGCGATTTCATTAATGAGAGACCGATACACATTAATATCCATGATACCGCCTGTAAATAATCGTTTACAAATATCAGCTGCTTCATTAATTATTTCTGGAGAATTATTACCAGCTCATTTTCCTCCGATGAGGATTTCCAGTCGTTCAACATCGGCAAGGACGTTATTAGGTCAAGTAATAAGGCCACTTCCTTGTTTAATAAAGCCTTCTCCAGTTGAGCTGTCAGAAGAGGTGCTTGACGGCAAATATTCTTCCTCCTCTTCCTTTTTGCTTGGTTTCTGTTGTTTTAGAGATTGTGGTAATGGTATTCGTGATTTTGGAGATTGTTGTTTTTGTTGTTGTCGTCGTTGTATTTGCTGTATTATTTGTTGCGTTGATTGTGGTGATACTTGTTGTTGTTGTGGTAGTGGTGATACTTGTTGTTGTTGTTGTCGTGCTTGCTGTAGTATTTGTTGCGTTGATGATGGTGATAATTGTTTTTGTGTAATATAGTTATCTACCTTATTTTTATAATTAATATATTTTGGATCGCTGTTTCGAGCTTGATTAACGTCATAGTATATGCGAAATATCCATTTGTGCCAATTATCCTCACTCACGGGATCATCAGCGAAGTCAGAGTTTAAAAATTGTTTTCGATCATAATAACCTCTTGCAGCAATCTCAATTAATTTTAAATCTTCGGCTTTTCTAATAAAATTAATAGCTTCTTCGGTAAACTTATCGACCAGATTAACCCTGGCTCTTGATTCTGATTCTTTTTCTGGTTCTGGTATACGATTTTTTATATCACCTATTTCAGCACCAGCTTGGTCAATACCTTCAAGTATTTCTTGCATTGGCTGAGCAGCAGCTATTTTAACTGGAAGCTCCCGTAAAATCTTTTTTGTTTTCTTAGTTCTTTCTGCTATTTTTCCAGTTGCTTCAGCGGTCTTCTCTAACGTAGGAAGAAGACCTTTAGGTTTAAATAATTGTTTAGTATCCTCTTCAAATTCAACTTGAGATTCCTGACGTGATTGTAGTTGTTGCTTAACAGAATCACGAACAGGTAAATATTTTTTAATTGCCTCTAATCGCTCTCGAGCTAATCTAGCTGAAAGTGGTTCTTCAATATTCATTTATTAATAATATTTTTACTGGCTGTTTAATTTATAGCAGCAGGCAGGGTGAAAAACGACAAAAATTAATTGACCAACGAGTAAACAAGTAGCATAAAAATCTAAAAACAAAAAGTCAAAAAAAAAAAAATAACAAAAATAACTAACCCAAACGATTTATTATTCGTTTTTAACTATATGGAAATGATCTCGGTTAGAGGCTTTGGTTTAGAGTTATTGACATTGTTTTTTCAGCCTTCGTAGGAACCTTATGTTTTTGTTCACGGATTCGAGCAAAAAAGTTGTAGGATTCACCCTGCCTGCTGCTAAAGAAAACGTTGGGCATGTGCAACATTTCCACCGTATTAATTTAGTATTTGTAAAAACGGAATGACATGCATCCTAATAGTTTTGAAACTAATGCAACACGGATGTTTGTGTCAAACTTTAAGAAAATCGGGGACGCGTCCTTCCGTTCTTCTGTTCTTTAATTGTTTAGAATAAAACAGGTATTAGACCCAAACATTATATTTCTACCACCGGCGGCATTGCAAAATAAACGAGAGAGCCTTGCAAAGATAAATTATAAAGCTGAGTTTACCGTTTGCGTTTTGGAAGCCAATAAATGATGAAAACGAAAATCATTCTGGTGATGCCAAAGAGCTGTGTAGCTAAATTAAAGGGATAGTAGTAGAGAGACTCGAGATAAATATGTTGTAACTTAAATTACCTTAGTCATGCATTGTTGTCATGAATCTCTAGTCTGGGCCATATCAAGACCAGAAAAAGAAGACAGTGTTCACACAAGTACGCGTTGTTTCAAAGTCAGTCACTAGTGTCAATCATATCTTTTCAGCACGCATATGATCTGCGTTCCATACAATCAAACTGCAAATGAGTTTAAAATTTAAGACATACTCATTATTCAATTAGCTTCTTTAAGATCAATAGTTTCTAATTAAAACAATTCTAACATTAGCATAAAATCAGAAGGGTTGTGTTACAACAAACGACCTTTTTGATGATTAAAATGTATGTGATCAAGATTCGGTATTGAGATCCGTTCAGAAGTTTCAGTAATAGTACAATTCATATCAATGTGCAACATTCTCACAGTATTCCTTTAGCAATTGTAAAAATGTAATGGCATTCATAATCATAGCTTTAAAAATAATGAAAAACCGAATGTCTGTGTAAACCAAAAAGAAAATTGGGGACACGTTTTTCAGATCTTTAATTATGGAGAAAAAGTCAGAAAAGTAGACCCAAACATTAAATTTCTACCATCGGGGTCAACGAAAAAAGACTACACCAGCCTTTAATTTCATATAGCAGAGTGTCTTGTAAAAGCAAATTATAAAGTTTATTTTACTTTTTGTGTTTTATTCTGAAGGTAATAAATGATGAAAAAGAAAAACACTGTGGGGAAGCCAAAGAAATGTGTTGATAAAATTAAGGGGTAATATTAGAGAGATTAAATTTAAATACGCTGTAACTTAAGTTACCTTAGTCATGCATTGTCATCATGAATCTGAATACATAAATGGCCGTTTATTCGGTTTGCTGAGGCGTATAAAATCTAGATAAAAGACGACCGTGTTCACACAAATACAGATTGTTCCAAAGTCAGTCAATTGTGTTAGCGTAATATCTTAAATATCTCATAATAGTTATTACAGTTTGTTAATTTCAATCTGGTGCACTGTTTTACAAAATTCAAATTTTTCACTCAGTGCACGATTTTTTACTAATGCAAATAACAGGGTCATCTTTATGCCTACGACGATCTACCTCAGATCAACATTATTTATCAATAATATACTGTCGCCAGGAAGGCCAGAAGAGCATATCTCAAACTGAAATGTTTGTGAAACTCATAAATGCAAAATTTTTCACTGAAAATATTAGTGTCATTTCAATATATAACAGACTTTAAAGAAAGTAGTAATATACCATTAGGCAAACTTCTGTTATCTCTTTAAGTCATCAGTCTTTAAAGCGCTCGCCGAATATAAATGATTTTAACGGTGTAGAACATATCACATTATATTACTATATGTTAATACAATAATAACAGGCTTGTCATGACCACTTTCAAAATTGGTAGTAAGACTATTGAAAATTTGCTGTCATAACAGCTTCCTCTTTCGGTCTGGTGATGCATGTCTTCGCCATCTAAAATATAAAATTTAATAGTACCCTGACGTAACTCATAATTAAAATATATCTTATTACTCATTTAAATATCTGTGCAGAAGAAGAATCAAACTCATGTCATTTAAACCATATTAAGAGAAAGATATACAAAGATGACAAAAGAGTAAATGCAGATGACATTAAAAATCGTATGCAAAAAATAATTGCAGGGAACAGATAAAAAGGCCTGTGTCAAACAATCGGTGAATGATTTGATATTTTAGCAGAGAGCAGATAAGAACACTGTGCCAAAACATCCAGTGAAATAATTAATTAATTTGCTGGTTTTTGTAAGACGAGTTGATACAGATGCTGTATCGTAGAGCCCATTACAGCTATTTGGTAATGGGAGCTTTTAGAAAGACATGCACTATTCTTAAGATGATTTACTTCCTCTTTGGTCTTCTTCACAATAAAGACTAAATTCAAAACGATTGTAGTTTTTGCTTGAATTGTTAATATCATTGCTAGTATCTTCTATTAATGTTCGATCGAATACTCACGCTAATATGGGATGAAAAATGTAAGTATATTCTTGAAATTAATGTGTCATGCATATTTAAAGATATTATACCGCAAGTACGCGTGTTAAAGAATATCCTTACTTGAGACAAAGATATTATAGTTGTTTTATATACATAGTGAACAGCAATGACAGATTATTTTTATGAAAGGTGAAATATAATCTCGGGTTTAATAATTTTCATGAGATAAGGATGTCTGTGATCTATACATTGGCTGATTTTTGACACTCCCACATTTGACATTATTAAATTGATTGCAGTGACTTAATAATGGCAAGCTTTCTAAGATAGGTATATACGGAAATTCCTTTACAACCATTCTAACATTTTATAGAGAAACAGATTAATAATTATATGGCATTATTATGTCTGTAACATGTAATACAATTAATAGCTCAGCTCAGAAGCTTCACAATGGATAGTTTTTAATGTTTGGTTTTAGATTTGACTTTCCACCGCTTCGATCGTGTAAAGATAAGTTGCTTCGATTACAGATGCAAACAAATCTAATATAATAGGTTCTACTTCTGTCATTGGTTATGGAAAATATCTTTGCTAACTGGACATATTTTCTCAGTCTCTTTGACCTGAGTGATTATTGATTACAATTTAAAGTACACTGAAGTCGTCTGAGATATTTTATTATGTAACTAGAGAAAGACATACTTCTGGAGCTCATATAATTTCTCTTCGCCTTTGGAAACCAACAGAGTTAAATGGAAGTGTATAACCTGAGGTAAGAAACCAATCTGTTACAATTATAACATTTCTTCATAACAAAGCCGCAGTAGTATGATTGTAGCCGTTTTGCCCCACTGGTCCCCAAGGGTCACTGCCATCCGTCTCTGCATTTGTCCCATTACTCACTTTATCCATATGCGACCCATGCATTTTAGTAACCATGCAACCCACGTATGTTTTCAGTTACGTGGGGGACAGAAGGCAGGGAAATCGGACAGTGCCTTCAAGGGTCGAGACCAAAGGCCCGGCAATCATATTACTCTATTGGCAATGGCAGAGGGTGTTGTACTCGGACAGGCAAAGCCTATGGTAGCGACCATTAGCAATACTCACTGCGCGCCTCAGCACAATGAATGAATGGGTTTTTTTTTCACTCGACATTATTTACTTTAAATCATTGCTTCTTATATGTGCTCGGAGTTGTCTGTGATTTTCCATTTCCGCAACACAGTTTTTTCAAATTCTGCCGCACTGATTATTTTATCATCCTTTGCTACAGAATACAGTTTAAAGATAGTATTCACTCTGCTTGGTGTATCCGCAAGCAATTCGGAATTGGTGCATACTCTTGAATGAAGTAGCATCTAAATTAATTTACTAGTCACACCAGAGATATCAGTGACTATGGATATAATTCCGACAATAATACCGATTGGTGAACCTACAATGGTTGATGTGACTGAGATCCCAGTCACACCATGACCAACAGTTGTTGCCGCAGCAAGATCGCAAATAGTATATATGACCAAAACGCAGGTTTGTTTTTCACGTTCATCACGGTTGTCTTGGTAATATCATCTCGCAGCTATTGTTTATCTTAATTTTTCACGTCGGTAAGACTGGGGGTCATAGTTCTTCTATTAATAATATAATCGCGTATGTTAATCGCACGAAATGCATACCTTGTCCGGTCTATAAAAAAAAATCACTCGCATGTGCAATACGCAGACTGACTTCTAAACAATTGCACTCTTTACTGGTACAATTGGCATGCAGTTATAAAAGCCTCTACTTCGGGAATACTTAAATCTGCGCCAATTTTGCGTTCTGGTGGTTTAGCACCCTTTCATTCAAAAACACACCGATTGCGTCAGAACCATTTACATCTAGCGATCATCTTTGTACAATAACTATTACCCGAACAAGTGCGTCCCTGTTGAATAACATTCGAGACCTTTCTTTTCTCAGCTGCGTCAGTGATGGTTTAAAATATTCAATGGCGAACACAACTGTGGTGGATACATTGGTGAATGCTACTTCGCCATTGTAAAAACAATCCCGCTTGTGCGTTTTTATGTGCTCGTGTAATGATCCCAAGCTGGTCTCGAGTTGGCTTTGGAACATCAGGATGTTTCCATACGGTAGAAGTGGATCAAAATTTTAATCGATATTAACATCCGCTGCCAGCTGATTCAACACCCCGTCAGTGATAAATTTCGCAACTTCATCAACGCAGTCAGAATTATTTACTTATATATATAATTCTAACATTGAACACAAACACCAAAGATGATTAAGTTGCCTTCTGGTAAATGTAGTTTCCATTGGACTGAATTTTATTTCAGGCGACTAATGATTCTGATTCGAAATATGTGTAAATATCGCCATCTCTTTGATTAGTGGTACGTGATATTGCTGGCTTGAAACCAAGTTCATGCCCATTATAGACATATAATCCTATTCGACTCAACATAGCTTTACTTTCGCTTATGATAAACAAGTATGATCCAGACTAGCGCACCTTGAAGATCTGAGATTTGATTTATCAAAACCATCAAGAGAACCAAAAATAAGGTGGCCATTTGCTAAGGTTGAGGAAACTGTTTTGTTCTCTCCTTCTTGGTTAACATTCAATAATTGGGCTGTATGAAGATACTACACGTAATGCTGCGGGCACACTAGCAATATGTTTTATTATATATTGTCTTGTTCCAATATTGCCAGTATCAACAGAGTCTTTGATAAACGCAACCGACACGCCGATGTCTCTGATTCCACCATTTTCAGTGACCTCGGCCAGGCGTTTTGCGACAGCGTCTTTCAGTTGAAAATACCTTGAATGTCTACGTTTGACGTTTTCATTTTGCCAGATTGTTCTTCAAAAATTATAAGCTCACCTGGATCGACACCTACACGACCAGCAATCTCAGACAAATTCAATTTGATGGCAAATCAGCTCAGATCCACATCAGCACCTTGTAGCCGAGCAGACCATCGACCATACATATTAATAGACATTGTTGTATAATATTACTCATACTTTCATGTGAAATCAATAAGTGCTTGCTGTGTTGGTGAACGCCCCATTGCAAGCAACGCTTCAATGACAAGATGACTGCAATATGGGACCATCCAACTGAATTTGTACTAACAAATTTGAATTAAACGGTTTCGTCCACCAGTGCCCAGGATAAATAATTAGCAACCTCATCTGGCGGTGCAAGTCTATAGAAGTCAAAATACAAACTATATTGATGAGTTATCATGTATGCGACCCAATGGGTGTCAGAGCCTGTTGATGAATCCAGATTGGCGATGCCAATTTCAGGTTTGTGAGGCACCATTGATGCAAGTTCATCTTGCATAAAAAAACCTACGAAAATATTTGATTGATTTTGCTATAACGAGTAAATGAAGATTGGTCAACGGACTGGCGTGATCTTCTTCCACAGGGTAATCGAAGACCTCTGCTGGTAGGTATTCGACGACTTGTGCCTGCCAATCGAAGGCCTCATCCTTTTAATACAGCCCACAACTGCCTTTTACGAAGCCATTCCTGATGCAGTTCTGACAGTCCCTACCTAATGGAACTATTCCACCGGTCTTTTGCATTTGTGTCACCTCTGACTTGGATAATTTTAATGTTACTGAGGTGTTTTTTGATTGGCCGCATTAAGCTGAACAAGCTGTGTCTGGGTCCACCATATGGGGACATTTCCACTTAATTTTGGGTGAGAAAGTTTTAGTGTGACCCCACAATTATTTTGATTGCGTGTTTTATTTTCGCAAGCTGATTTTTAGTAACGCCGACCCTCACTTCATAATATGACATTATTATTCAAATATGTAACGCGTTCAATTATGACTTTTCAACAGGTGTATTGATTACCCCATTAGATCACCAGCACCCTCCAACAACAGAGTCTTATCACAGTGTATCACAGGATAGCATCTGTAATTAGCGCCAGCAGGAGCTACACGGGCATGACTATACATGTCGACAACAGACTGTCTGAACAGCTCCAAGTGTTCCTATGACAAGTAATAAATTGGATGCAACATACGAAAATCTTGTTGGGAAATTTGCTGACCAGTGTCAATGTTTTCATGTCGGACCACGTAAGACCACAGATTGCGGTATGCACGAGCAATATGAGGAGTGACTTCGGAATAGTCAAACCGAATTTATTTCGAGGGTTCTTGATGACCGTTTAGCAGCAGAGAAACATTAGTCATTAGGTATCAAATGTCATTTTGCTTTATTCTTTACTATTATCTCGATTTACATTTTAAAACACCACAGACACTTGTTTTGGTGCAATAAGACCATGTTGGGTACATTTGCAAAGTAAATTGTCCTGCAATAGCTGTTGGTGGTTGTAAGTCCGGAGCATGTGAGAGAAAAGACAGCGTTGACGTAGTTCCCTACTGCATAAACCATAACAAACATGATTCTGTAGAAAATGAAGTGGATAATACAGGCATTCCCAAAGTCAACTCAACTTTACCAGCAGCACCTCCCACACACCAAATTGCATCGTTGGAGTTATTTTTGCGAAACAAGATGGCTGTGCTCCCAAATTAACCTTCCGAACATCTCTACTAAAACCAAAGATGTGACTGACGGAAATTGGGCACGAAAACCTACCTCAGTGAATCATCTATAAGTTGTGATCGACTTTTCGCAAATCCAAAGTTGAAACTGGGATTAGGAAACTGTAAATGTTGTACAGCTGCATTAGCATTTCCAGCAAAATGTCAAACTCGTCTAATTATAGTTGGTCTATGATCTGCATTATTAGTTGTATCTTTGACAAACACCATTGTTGGAGGAGCGGTTCTTTTGCAATAATCACTATATCTGGCAAGCCCAATAATCGTTGAGACAACTCAGACGTTTTCCAAAACTGATTCGATTTCCTTTCCATTGATGTAATAGCGTGCACTGTTGAATAACGCCATGATACCATTGTTTACAAAACTGACCTGTGTATTGGCGGGGTAAGCAGCATCGTCCGCCTGTATCAGTTTTCCTTATTTTCCAAAAGTACCTCACATGATAAAAAATATATAAATATATGTCTTGCACTTGCCAATTCCATTTTTTACTGATGGGGATCACTGACTGGGGATGAATAATGCTGAAAATTTCTCTTGCTTCGATCCACTAATACAGGCGCTCCATGTCAAACGTTGCATCAAATATATCTTGAACTTAGGTATGGTGAAACGTCTTCTTTCCACTTATACAGTATTGATTTTCTTTAATACCCCTGCGTGGTTGCTTTACCTCTCACGTCTAAATCCACTCCCCTTTGCCAGGTTTTCAATCGCTGAATCTGAAATCTCTATTGAGCAGCCTCTTTAATTACTTTACTAACTGCAAATTCTGTCGATGGTAATGTAAGTGGAATTGTCTTTGATGGTGCTCGTGTTATTAATTGCCGTATTCGATCTCGAAGCGACTGAGTTCAGTTGTTTTAATCGCTCCACAGCGACACTTTTAAAACTATAGACAACTCACATTGCAACTTGCTTTGCAATGGGTGCAGCGTGTGATGATAAGGCTGTGAGTCCTTTGGGTGCATTCGCAAATAATCCACAAAGAACATCACCAAGCCCAATTGAGTAATATGTCATGTACACGGGTTTTCTCGCGTTAACTACGCGAACGGATTTCACACGTTCACCACAACTGTCATTGTTATTATTATTATTATTATTATTATTATTATTATTATTATTATTGACTGTCTGGTTGATCTACAATGCACAGTTGTATCGTCAACCACGTGCCCGTCGTGATCTACAAAGGAAAAACAAATATGTGTAAGTCGATTATATTCATGGAAGATACACAAGTGCTGCTTGCTTAATAGATATCAAATCACCTGGTTCCACCGTTGGCGAAAAACCAAGCAGAATATAACTCACAAAAAATGCACTTGTCGCTTCGGACCTGCTTTTGTAACTACCAATGATGTCGTCACAAGTTAAATTGACCTGGGTTGTCGCGGTAATTCTGACAATGTCAGCAGCGATATGATTTCCCACAATTAAAAATCTTTATCATCTGGAATATTACCAGGCCAGCCTAAAACGGATCTCATGGACAACCGTCCAATGTCAACCGCATAAGTCTGAGATTCTTTTGCAATGACAACCGAATGTTGGTTTATGAGCTCGTGTGGATATTTTAGAGTCTCTGCAGGTCAACACAGAAATTCTATGTCGAATTTCTTCTTTAATCGATTCTATGTCGTACACGCCAGAAAGACGTTCAATAATATGCCAGTTCGTGCCAGTGTCTGCTGCAAACACAAATTAATTATTCACGGACAGACCATTAAATGGTTGGGATCCGATATTGGGCCAACTGTAAAACACTCGCAACAATGTTAGTGCGGTCTCAAGTGCGCGTGATTCCCCAGTGGTCACATGAGAAGAAAACGTACACTGAATTCTGGTTTCGTGGATAAGAAGGTAATCATAGAGGTCATGCTCTGGGTTGTATTTACAACCACCTGTTGCATTGAAGCATAGATTTCACGCACACACGCTCATTTGTGTCAGAACTCATCATCGGTGAACTAACCTCGTTCGTCATATATATAATGAATTTTCTGCAACAAGTTCATTGTTCAATGCGCGATATGTATCTCCGTTCATAAAATGATTAGTAAGCGACCGTTGACATAACGATGTAGCCTCATTAATACCTTCGAGTGCGTTGTAGTCCGCTCGAATTGTTCCCTCAAATATTTCCAATTGATCAGCAAAATTATCAGGGTCGCATAGTCTTCCACCAAGGCCGCTTCCTTTCTTTTCTTGTTCATCCATCCGCATCTGCAATTCGTCTTATTGTGTGCTTCTATATCTTTGTATTTTCCGCAACTTTTGCAGTTAATTCTTCGAGGAGTGGTGTTATACTTCCACATTTGCTTCGGTGCAGGTTTGGTTTGACCGTCTCCCTTTCTTGGTTTTGCTAATGGAGGACAGGTGCAACACGTTGTTACTGGTAAAACCCTTTTATTTATTCCTCTAGCCACTGTTTGTATTCTTCTTCTGTGAGAAATTCTGTTTTAGGTTGCTGTTCTAACCACCTCGTAATTTCCTTAGATCTAAGATCTTTTCCTTCATGTGTTTCAGTGATTGCCCGAGGTGTTATCAATCTAGGACTTTGTTTTGCCGAGTGTTGTCTTGGTAACTCAAGCTGTGGTTGTGGTTGTAGTGTCTAGAGTACCAAATATTCTCTACATAACTTATTATATTCTTCATTTCTTTCGTCTGTAAATGCATTAAGCGTTGTTACAAAATAATTCAACCGATCATCCGTAGCTTGTTTCTTTCAAGTAAACTCCTTCAATGCCAGTTTAGGCCATTCCCTGTCTACGTGTTTAGGAGTTGTCTTTGATGACTTTTGTCATGTATTCCTCCCAGTTGGAAGGTCTGTTAGGAGCGACATTTATAGGATATGTAAGGATTACCTAGCGAGATTCTTCCTTAAAACGTTGAGACGGTTTTGGCAACTTTGACTTGTATTCAGGTGGCACATTTGATATTCTGGCAAGTGCTTCTATACCGTCTTCATAAAGTTCATCGGTGCGTTTGACGAGTATACTAGAGGCTTCTTCAATTTCAGTAAACTCTTCTTTGACATCCTCAATTCCTCTTGGCAAATACGTAATCTTCTGTGCAGTTGCTCTAGCAGATATCCTTGGTACGTTTGACTACCTTACGTCGTCTGTTCTAGTAAGCGTTGCCACCTGTTGTACGGTTGCTCTGACTGGCTTTTTAATATCCTTGACACATTCGGCAATTTTATCATGGGTTTAATCAGTGGCACAAATGTTTGTTCAAACCCTGCTGTGAGATATTCTCGTGCAGTCTGTCGCGACTTTAACTGTTTTTGACTTTTTGGACTCCTTCCATCACATCCTGAAGCAATTCTAGGTATTGCTGAGGAACTTCACGGCGTCGCTTTTCATACTGTTCTACGGTATCACTACCGGACATTACTATATAATTTTGTTTTGGAGTTTTAAATTGACGTATCCACACCCGCTCGATACTTACCCCCCCCCCCCAACTATATTGAAAATTCCAGTCAAATCCATGGTGAAAAAACCATATGGATCCGACGTGGTCTGGGCAAACATGTCACAAAATTCATCCTACGTGTGATCAGCGGCGCACCAGGTCCAATAAATATGCCCAAGACCATGCGCGTCAATGCATGAAATATCATCAGAATGCTACAGTTGTCACTGATCACTTTTAGCACATGGGCTTATCATTGAGTCAGATAGGTGACGTCAGTGTTTTCGTGTCGGCCTCGAGAAAACATTTGTGCGGGAATGATTTGATTTTCAAGTATCACATCATCGTACACAACAAGATTGTTTTGTTTGTATGCAAATCGAAAATGGAAGGGGCTTCGTCAATGATGGAAAATAAATTAATAAAGTCGTGTCAGCTTTGTTACCACTTCTCAAAATTCTTTTCTAACTCAACTCTTTTTTTGAAAATCTTTTAAACATTTTGGCTCTTTTGATCATCGTCCGATGGTGCATTCAAATACAAACGATCCCAGGTTAACCATCGCAACAGCAACAATTGTGGTTTTCCTGATAACCAGGTACCTCTCCCTTGTAATGCTGACTTAATTCGCAATAAAAATAACCAAAGTTGTGTTATTATTTTCATTAGTACATCTTGGATATCCATTATTCTTCTGGCACTGTATTAGTTACATACTCCTCTATTCCAATCTAATGAGACATTTAGTATTGCAGAACCCTGAACCCTTACTGACATAACCACAAAATTATTCCTGAAAATATTTCGCCGTATTTTAAGCATTTAACCCTGTTTTAACATTATTGTTTGTTTCACATACCCAAATTTAAAGACTTTTACATCTCTAACTTGTGTCTGTTACTGGTATCTTTTATGAACATATGTTTGCATTTATTCAGAAAGGTTTAACATTGGTAATAATTTTGCCCTGTGCTGTGTAACTAGAATTGTGCTGATGTATCATTAAACCCTATCAATGTTTATATACGTATACATGCAGACTCTTTAAAAGATTTACATTGAATTATTACTCATGTTCAAATAAGCATCCTTATACACATTGCCATTAAATAAAAGAAAAGGATCAAAGCATTGAATTTCATCATGCTCTTTAGGCCAGACAGTGAGCATCTGTCTGTCTATTGGTGCTCATGTGTTTTTTATAATTAAAATGTATATTTAACATGAAGCTTCATATTAGCTAGAACTTAGAAGCTACTTGTTGTGATTGTAAGAATAATGTTGACTAGGTTTTATATCATTTTTCACAATGATTGACTTTGTTAACTTAAACATCAGGATTTGACACTAAGTTCACATTCATCCATTTGGCAGCAGGGTCATGGGGGAAATATTACCAACTGAAGAAAATGAGACAGATGAATCACCTACACAATGCACACAACTTCTCTTCTTATCAAACTTGGGCTCTTCTATGAGACTTCTATGAGACTGTACTTTAATGTAGATCTTCGTTAACATTAGGTGGTTTTTAAAATCAAAGAGTAATCTTCTTTATATTAGAGGAAAGATGTATAGAAAAGGTTACAGTTTATTTAATGATATGTGATTGGGATCAAGCCTAAATTTGGCCTATTGGAATACTTCTTTTGAACAGGAATAATAGTACCTGACTGTCATCCTCCCCCCCCTTCTCTCTCTTTCTTTCTCACTATCTATCTATCTATCTATCTATCTATCTATATCTATATATATATATATATATATATATATATATATATATATATATATGATCATTGTATTGTCAGCTCTGTCTCACCTTATATAAGTCTTTCAGACACTAAACAAAATGTACCTGTGGGTTCTTCCAATCATGTGCATATCAGTTGCCTACATTCAGATCACTATTATCCACTTTGACTTGAAAATTGGATAATGTTACTATTGTGGCTAAATTAATCTATAAAAATGACAAGTCATTCTGCAGCAGATTCAGTTATAGCCTTGATTACTTTTGTCAGGGCCACAGTGGAATCTGGGCAAGGTTTCTGTGTGTATTGTTAGTTCACCTGGCCATATGGTGTCCACCCATCATCTGTCCGTCAACAATTGCTTCTTACCACAAAGGAAACCATATTTCTTAGATGATTTGGAATATGGACTTATATAATCAAGATCTCAGATGGGTTTTATAATGAATGAGATTCATGTATGTTAATGAACTGTCCTTGCATTTGGTTGACTGTGCTTCATGCCACTGAAGAGACAGTATTTCTGACAGCTTTGATCAAGCTTGGCAAAGAGGCTAATATTATCAAGATGTTGGATGAGTTTTATTATGAATGAGATGATTTTACATTCGACTGGCTGAGATTATAATCACCCTAAAAAGTATATTGTTTAATGGCTTTCGATCATACTTGGAAAATATTGGTAGTTTTATGCAGTCTACTCTTGGATGAGTAGAGTTACAAGCGAGATGTAGGCGTGTAATGAAATGATGTTGCATCTGATTGGATGAGTTTGTCAACAACCAGGTGTCTCAATTTCTAATCAGATTTTAATCAGACTTGTCGGGTCTTTTATTATCAAAATATTGGATGACTCTGATTATGAGCAAGATCTATCCATGTTAATTAGATGCTCTTGTTACTTGATTGGCTTAATGTCTTACCAGTCTGAAAATATTTTGCTCAGACTTGGTAAATCAGCCTAATCATGATGGTCTCAAAAAGGTTCTATAATTATTGTGAGTGATAACATTTTTGTGAAGTTATATTACAAATATCATTCTGTCTTAACATTCACATGCATTTTCTGGAGTCACGCCCATGTTTGGTGCTGACTGTAGATACTGTATACAGCAGACTCCATTTATAGTGGAATTATATATGATGAAATATTAGATATTATGAAGAGTATCACAAGGTTCCATTCAGTTTTGTATCTCAGTTATTCCCTGCTACAATGAAATTTAGATATAATTCAGTGATTTTTGTGATCACATGGGCTTCCTTAGATGAGTACCATTTAAGGAAGACCAAGTGACCACAGAAATCATTGAATTTGTTTATTTGTTTATGATCTCCTTATAAAATTCTTATTAATTTCAAGGATGACAGGTGAAATGCAGATAGAATCTATTAGATCATTAATCATTAATGGCAACTGTAATTAAAATAATTAATAAAAAAAAAATCAATTGTTAGTAAAAGTGAAAATGCATATGGTGATAATTAAACTGATACTTACCCCACCCCCACCCCCCACCCCAGTAAACACTGTCTTTTTAACTAAGCAACGATGTCTAATTACCATCCAAAAAAATGACATAGAAGTTTGTCTCACATGTTTAACTCTTTTGTGAAATGAGAATTGCTTTTCACAACTAAATATTTCTTGCAAAGATTAATACATTTTTGTGCAGGTAGTCAAGAACTTATAGAAGGTCACAAAACAACTTGATAGATTCACTTCTTTTCCTTCAAGTGATTAATATAACATGAATTATGCTCAATCTGAAGAAGAGTGTATGTATTTCGGTACAATTTATAGTCAGTTTACGGAATATTTTTTTCAAAAGTGATCACGTGTCATTTTTACCACAAAGTAGCAGATTAAACATATCATTTCTCTTCACATTTGTGCTAATCTCATATTTATTGATTGAAAAAATTCATTAATAACAGATGACAATAAAAATATTGTCTTTTGGTACCAGTGATGCCACACATTTGGTGTGCTGGGATTAAATGTAAACTCCCAATTTAATATCAGTAATATACCATACCTGTTGCTATTGCATAGCCACTACTTATCCAGAAGAAAAATACCCAAACCGAATGACGAAAATTCCATCCTCCCATTAGGACGGACAGGATGCTTCCAGAACGCAGAATCACCCCTGCAGGAGAACCCCACATATTTTGGGCATGTGTGCAGGTGATCATCATTATTTTATCGGTCGCCATGTTGTAATGTTCAACATTGCTTATGTAAAGAAGATTTGCTGCTGCTTTGTGGCTCAGTGTGTGAATTATTGTCTTGCGTGTTACCTTGTTCAATTACTGTCTGTTTATTTAAGCTCTCTTGAGTTGTTTCCTTCACAGTTGATCAGTACATGCGGTGTACATCTTCATGTTTTAATTGTACCTTTTACTCCATCTCAGAGCGTTACTGCTCTTACATTGTTTCCTTTTATTTTTAAAAAAATACACTTCTAAGCACCAATGAGTAGGTATTTAATATCCCTATCCATGCATTTTGCAGTCAATGGACTCATCTGCCAATCATTAATTCACCTTACCTATATCACGAATGTTAATAATCTATACATGGTAAGCAGGTTGCACACCACTTTTCCACTTCATCTATCGTGCTAGGTTATAGAACAGAGGCTTTGTTCCTTTTTAGTTATCATATGCTTTTTTGCAAACTGGAAGTTTCTTGCTGTATATAAGCTTGGTTGACTTGAAAGTAACAAAGATGTATGCAAAGTTTCCATTGCGAATGTTGCAAATGCAAACAACTTTAACTTACACCTGTCACTCTTTCAGAAGTACATACCGCACTATATATAGAGCGCTCCACTCAGAGGTTTCCAGGTTTTCCTTCTGTGAGTCCCTCGGGTCTCAGAGAAGGATTACCAAAGTCTCTCCAGAGACGCTTACAGGTAGTGGGACCCCTTCCAAGGGAGGTTATAACAGGGTGGAGAGTGAGTCGCATTGTTCCAAGAGAAAGGAGCATCACTGTCCCCAATCCATGAGGGCAGAGACCAAGTTCTGAGTTAAGCCCTGACGAGAGAAAGTTGCAGCATCCCCTCTTTACCACTAGGAGAGAGAACAAGTTGTGCACTCACTTCCAGCACAATCTCGCAACCACAATGGCAATGTGCGAGCTGCATCCAACAGCAAGGGAAAGCAGTACAGTTTACTGACTCACAACTCAGTAAGGGGTGCCAATTGAACAGCTCACACCTAAGAGGGGAGCAACACATGTTCAGTCCCAGGAATCCATTGTCAGCTATGAGATCAATTCCACTAACGAAGGGATTGCTCAGATCGAAGTCTGTCAGAACTGGGGATGGATCTTCCTACAGATCTGAGTTGCCGGTTGAGTCCTTGCTCGGTCATTGGTCACTGGGCACCTGTCACTGGACACCGGATACTGCGTACCTGTCACGTTTGCTAAGCCCAGCTACAGAGTCATGTATAAGCTATAATCTCCCTGTCTTGGGAATATTACTGCGGCTTTGTGTGTGATTTCTAAACATTGCCGCAGAGTTAGTGTTGAACTCTTACGCAAGGTTACCGTGACCAGCCAGAGAAACGAAACTTGAGTTGGCGAAAGCGACCGCTCGCATCACTTAACAAAGACTTGACGTATCACACCTATATGTTAAACGTTTGTTCAGAAATCAAAAGAAAGTCCGCGGGGTGAACGAGGCGTGTTCTTATCCGCCTCCCCACGTTGATAGACAGCGAGAGGGACATTGTAAATTTGATTGGATCGGTCAAATGAGATATCCAATCAAAAATTGAGATAGAGGGTGTGATTACAATTTGACGAGAATGATACCATCCAGCTTGTATTCGCCTAAGAAGATTGCTGAGCAAAAGAGTTCTCTCCGAGAAACGAAGCCGCTCGTAATTTGGCGGCAGAACTTATGAGTAGGTAGATTCTAAGGAAAGACAAAGCTTCGAAAAGGTCAGTAAATTATTTGCTCGATTGTTGCAGAATATTACGGCATCATAATTGTAATTATTTTTGTATGCATACTTAATTACTAGCATCATTTACTATGTAGAATTATCATTGCAGTGTTTCATTTACATGCGTATTTGAGAAATGGGCTTGAGCCTACGTAGAGAATTATTAGATGCGAGGCGGAATTATGCAGATTGTTAGCTTGTGGTCATAATTAATTTTGTAATTCGCTATTAGGTTACTTCGTAGTAAACCAGTGCATTTATTAATGCTTTATGTTAGAATTTACACAAATTGTGAATTTGGAAAACGGTTGAAGTATATAAGATTAGTTACTATGGACGTAGGCATATATCAGAGCATGGATTTTTGAATATTTGCTTACTTTGTATGAGTGTAAGGTAAAGAAATTAGTCTGATCATTGTGATATTGTTTAGTATAACGGGATTATGAATATGTACTGATGTGACGGAATTTATTGATGTATGCATAAGAAGTAACTGATACCGTGCTGTATTACGACGTTTGTTTTACCATACAAGAACGTATGGGTATCTCAATGTGAATGAATGCGTGACCGAAGAAATTTAATAGCCGTTATCTGATGATAGGCTGTGTGTAGTGTGAGATGAGAGGGCTAAGGGAAAGACTGTACCGTCCTTGTGTTTTCACAGGAAGCTTTTTAGGAAAAAGAGAACTTCCGGTTCCATTGAGTCCCGAGTCTTCAAGAGTTGGAGACGGAATTAAGACTAGCCGAGACAGTCGATGTCGACAGAAGTCTAGTTGTAGGAGAGAAAGTGGAGGAGGAGGAGAAGGAGTCTGGAGAAAGTGGAGGAGGAGGAGAAGTATTTGGAGAAAGGTCACGGAGGAAGAGAAGAAATTGCGAGAAATAGGAGAAAGAAAGGATACAACAGATGATTAGAAATACAAGGACAGGTGGAAATCAATCTCACACTGCTAATCAAGTGATGCAATATGGTATTAAAGGGTCGAGCGGAAGGAGTGTAATTGGAAATTTGAATCATTTGATTATTGAATTGTTATTAAATTGTTATTCATTGAATTTCAACCATTTTTATATACTTAACCATCTAGCCGTCGGCATTTCTGACTGGGGACTCGGAGCTTTACGTCTATCTTTCACTAAATTTAACTTCCAATAAAGTAGAGCCTGGGTGGGACTTCTATAATAGTTTAAATAAAATACTGGTAGCACCCCACCCCAACCAAAACAATCGTCACAGTACCAGGCATGTGTCTTTGGAGATCCAGTGGTACAGAGATTGTAATTGGGCCAAGTCCCCACCAATTCTACAGACTATCATTTCATTCCCTGTGGACTGCAAATCTGCTTAGAGATGCCATGCATGGCAGGCGATCGGATTAGCATCTGCTGCCACATTGTCACCTTAAATACATATTGGATGTAGGCCTTCCACATCAGGAAGCGATTAGCCCTTTCCCTGCATGCTGAAAGGACTGTTGGATGTGGGCCACAATAGTAATGGGATCGTGCCTGGGGACCATGGACCAAAATCGTCGTATGAGGTTGAGTCTATAAAGAGGGAGGGGATATGCTTTCTCCAAAACGGTCTAGGTGGGTGGAGAGTCACCCTAAACCACCAGCGAAGCCCGCTGCTGTAAACAGTCCATTAACTCCGTGGCAGGAGTTGCCGGTTCAAGTTTCTCATCTACAAGTCTCCCCCAAAACAGAGAGACATTGGATCACACAGCACTGCCTGCCTTCAGAGAGTGCAGGATGATGGTGTCCTTTCTGTCTTTGCTGAAGCCAGCAAGTTTTATACAGTGTGATACCTCCTCAGTTTGCATCCGCTGCAACTTCATAATCTTTGGTTAAGGAGGCACAGGAGGAGGACTCCTAGCCATTCGATAAATGAAATTTACCACCTCTAGCCCAGCGAGCTGTGTCCCAACCCTTCAGGTTCTGGTGACTTCCAAATTCTTTCCAGTTTAGAGAAACTTTCTGGGACAAACTTTCGACCACATCTCTTGTTCATTCATCACTCTGTTATGATCAAGGAGCTCTTGCAAAGGTTTAGCAAGGGACAGGCTTTTGCCTAACAACTTAGTCCAATAGAGGGTAGTCTGTCCTCCTCCTGTACATTGCTTCGAATGCTGCTTCTAGCTTCAAGGTTCATATCCCTTCTTGGCCCACTAAACCCCCCCCCCCCATGTTGGATGTGGAATGTGGCTCAAGTGGGTATTTTAATGGGGACCTATGAAAATATTGGAATCCTTAGAACAAATTGCTAGGTCAATAGTAACAGTAGCCTAGCATTCTGACCTCTTTTCAGCAGGATCGTTCAGTCGCTTGTAGGAGGAATCTCAGTTGCTAATGGCTCTCCATCATTTCTTGGAAGCAATGGCATAAACATCTAGGCATGAGTTGTCCATGTCAGTGGCCATGTGGATCTTCTCCACCTCTGCAGACATGTTGTTCTGGCAACTTACAAGCTCTTACTAGATCACTGTAAGAACCTTCTTAGGGCTGCCACCCTGGAGGAAGAGACTCTCTTAGGAGGGATCATCCCATCTGTTTGTACTTGTCTTGAGAGACAATCAACACTGGTCCCTAGCACCCACTTCTTGCTCATCAAAACCAGCTAAGAAGTGGAATCATCCTGATTGTTCTCAGGGCCCATCAGCTAAATTAGTTAAAATTTTGCAGCTCCAGTGTAAACAACAGCCCCAATTTAGAGCTCCGCCTTGGCAGGTTGGCCCTAGAAGGGAGCATCAAAAAGGCCCAGGGAAGAAGTTGACAGGCCCTTCCCATTTCGTAAGTACAAGGGTGGACATATCTAGGGTCTTGCTTCCTTTTTTGTAGAGAATATATCTTCCTTTACCTTTTTGGGTGCCAGGCTAAACCATTTTTTACACTCTTGGTCAGACGTAATGGTTGATGGCTGGGTCCTTTCTAACATAACAGATGGTTACTGGCTTCATTTCTGGTAGCAGTTGCATCCCATTTAAGATCATTAGGTATCCCCATCCTCCAATATTTTGACGATTGGTTGTTCCCTCAGACTAGACCCGTCTTGCTGTTGGCTCATAGTGAACACGCTGGGTCTTCTATCCAACTTCGAGAAATCAGAGCTCAATCCATCTCAAGGTTTGGTCTACATGGGGGTAAATTTCATCACAGACAGAGGGTTGGTCTGTGTTCCTCAGGTCAAGGGTAAACACGATCCTGTCCCCATTGAAGACACTCACAATCAAGACTGCATTGTTAGCTTATTGTTTTCTCACTCTGCTGGAGACATTGAACTCCACAGGTGACATGTTTTCTCTAGCAGAATCTTTTATGATTGGTGTAGTAGAAAACGTGTCAATCCTTGTTCTTTGGTGAAGTATAAAAGGTGTCAATCCGTGTTGTTCCACTGTGTGCACATTAGCCGTTTTTTTTCTCTTCTCCTTTGAAGAAAAAGCAATACTTTGTTTCTGCTAATAAGGGCTCTTAAGCAACCCTTTCCAACACTCAGGGATGGATTCTCATTTAGCAGGCTGGGTCAGGTATGTCAAATTGCAAAGATCAGTCTCTCGCTCTCAAATACCTAAATGGAACCTCACTTGCGTCTTGTGATCTCTAAATACCCCCTCTCTCCCCACCCCAAACCTTTGGATGAAGATTCCTTTGAGAACCTTACAATCAAGACAGTTTTCTTCTTCACATTAACATCTAGTAGACGAAGGGGTGAGCTTCATGCCCGATACATAGAGCAGGGCAGTATCAGATTCAATGGGAATTATGACTCAGTTTCTTTCAATCCAATCAAGTATTTTTCAGCCAAACTTCAGCTTCCTTTCATTGCCCAACTCCCGACTGAGATAGCCTAAGCTAAATCTGTGCTGGGATGGCCAAGATAGGCACTCATATTCAGTTAGGGCTCTACCTTTTCACTTAGCGGCCACTATAGAGAGAAAAATGGATAGTACGCGTCTTTTCCTTTCCATTATATGTTCTGCTGATATTCCAGTTTTACCATTTCTTGGTGGATTGCATTAACTAATAATAGAATTTGCCAATCCCATGCTGATAGGGACCTGTCTTTCATGAAAATAAAGCCAATGAGGTTCAAGCTATTGCTGCCTCATGGACTTGTGTAACTCATTCATCTTGGATGATGTGATGAAAGCCTTGGTTTGGTACTCGCATACTACTTTCTCCTCATTAGCCCACCAAAGCGAAGGCATTTTCTCACTAGGCCCAATCATCCTCCAGAAAGTGGGCCATGTGGATTCCATCCCACAGTAGTCTACTGCTCGTCTGTGAGGGTAAGTATTCCATTCCTTGTTTTTATATGCCATTTGTGGGATCATCAGACCTCCCACGAAGCTGACAAATTCAGCTATGCATTAGCATCGGGTAACTATTATTGATATTGAAATGCAATTTTTAGTGGAAGGGAGAAAACTACTTTTAATGATGCAATACTTACCTGGTGCTATTGCCAGACCCCCTCCTTCCTTTCTGCACTGATGTCCCACTAAGTTAGCTGCTCCCTAAAAAATGATGAGTGCCAGCATGCATGCCTAATATGTACATTATTATTATATAATGAAAGAATGTATTTACAGCTCCAGTGGTTTTAAACATTCTTTCACATCATAAATCATACATGCTTGCAAATTCTGCCAGAGATTTTTACTTGCACAATTCAATGGAAAATGATTGCAGAAGAGGGGAAATTGTTCTGTGTCCGAGTACGTCTACATATCTAGATTCCTTTCTTTGCCTGTGTGATCCTGATTCTCTGTACCATAAAATGTCCTGTTCTTACTCATTTTCTTCATATTGTCATTCTCTTTTATTTCTTGTTCCAGTTGGCTCTTCCAGTTATCAGCTATATGAGTGTGGATGACTTGGTGCAGATTTTGCCAAAGCTTGGTGATAGAATAGCACTGAAAGTATCTGCAGATGAAGAAATTAAGAAGAAACAGGAATCACGATATCAAGGGAAAGAAAGAAAAACCAAACTAATTCAAACTTTACGTGCCAAGTTGGGCATTGTGAAAATTAGACATTGTCATGATACAGTTCCAGCAGAATTCCAGGATAAATGTATTTCAGAGTCTCCTTTGAAGTGGAGAAAAAGAACTATGGTAAGACATTGTAACAGAAATGCTTTTAAAGAAAACAGGAAAGTAGAATTGGGATGGATACATTATGGAAAGCAAGTAAGGAAAGCAAAAGGAGGAGGAACTCGCAAAATTGAATTGCCAAGAAATGGCGGGAAAGAAGAAGTCTTGGATAAAGCTAAAGAACGTTTTTCCCAACCAATCATGCCCCACTTGGTAGTATGTGATTTTATATTTAAATTAACAGATTTTTCCAACAGAGAAATCCAAAATGAAACAATTGAAGAATTATATGAATCCTCAAAGGTAAGTTTGCTGAGACTTTATATGGTCACAGAGAAAAAAGATTCAGTCAATACAGAAAGTTTCACTCCTCAAGATCAAAAAACGATATTTTCTGAGCCACTCACTGAAGAGAACACTATAAGCGTACCAGAAACATTACATCATGGCTTAGAGTCCTATCACAAACCACCTGTAACTTTTCTGAATAGAAATCCTAAAGAATCAAACTGTGTACAAGCTGAAAGCATTCTGATTACATGTCCTTTGGATGTAGAAGTCCTCATACATCTTCAGTCAAAAGAAGAGTTTTCATTTGAGTCAGTGCTGAAAGTCACATCCAGTCAGTCACAGCCAGTTGCTGAGTCTATATTTGAATCTTTTAAAAGCCTTAGCACCCCCATGCAAGTTACGCCAGCATGTATGCAAATTGTACACAAAATACCATCATGCCTTCTGTTGTATTAGATTCTATGTTAGACCAGCACAGTTCACCCAGGGAATGACCATTTTAATACCAAATCAGAACTAGATGACACAGTTCCTTTGAATGAGAGTGTTAAGAAAGTAATAGCTGAGAGAGGTCATGTGTTTCATGACATGATGAATTATTTTATGGATGCCAACTTTGATCCTAGATTAAATCAATTACAGGTAGAACTTTTACCTGAAAGAGGTGAGGATGCGGGGGGGGGGTTTCAGAGATGTTGCATCAGAATTCTGGGAGACCTTCTATATTAATCGTACAGTTGGGTCTGATATCAAAATCCCAACAACTGTGCAAATCATGAGGAGAGAACATTGGGGGGCAGTGGCCAAGGTTCTCATATGTGGATATGAACAGGAAGGGTACTTGCCCATTCAGCTGTCGCAAGTTTTTCTTCAGAGATGCATTGATGGTAAGGATTTCCAAGATGAAAAACTGTTGGATACTTTTCTGTCTTCTCTGCCCGCTATGGATAGGGAAATCTTTGAAATGGCACTGAATGATTTTGATAATGTGGATGAAGAGGATCTTTGTGATGTATTTTCAAACTATGAAGCACACATTATGCCCACAAACAACAACGTCAGAAAGCTAGTTAGAGACATCTCTCACCATCAGATAGTGCAAAAACCTTCATTTGTAACAGAGCGCTGGTCACGATTACTTCAGTGTTATTTGAGATCATTGCTAACCCACACAGGACTAGAGGAAGTGTACAGAGATTTGCATGTGACAAACAAAAAGGTTTTGAACTTGCTTCAGTTACCAGATGTTATTTCAAATGCAGAAAAGCTCACACTTGATGCTTTGAGGCAATACATCAAACTCTGTAGTAAGGACAAACTAACAGCATTTTTGCGATTTTGCACTGGAAGTGATCTGATCGTTGGCAAACAAATTCAAGTTAGATTTACACCATCAATGTCTGCATTTACCCTAAGACCAATTGCCCATACATGTGACTGCATACTAGAGCTATCCACTCGCTATGACAACTTTTTTCTTCTTTGTGAGCACTTTGATAATATTTTAGCAAGATGTTAAGAATGGACATTTTTAGATGAAACTGTATTGTGTTTTTCTGAAAACAGAGTTTATTTCTTGACTGCTTAGAAGATAATAAGTAAACCCCAAGAAACAAGATTTGTCTCATCTTTTTTGTTAGAAGTGAAAATAATGGTCTCCTTTGATAGTAAAGAATGGACTAAGTGGCTTAAGTAATGGGGGGGGGGGGTGACACAGATTGGATATGATAATTAATATTAGAGATATCAAAAGAGTTTACAGATCTGATCAGCTGACACTTGGGTCCCTATAATTTGTCAGGAGTCCATTGTATTTAGCATGTGCTCCACAATTTGGTACTAATTGTGTTTTATTTTTCTTTTAATTTCTTTTTATTTTATGTGTAAGACTCATTAAGTGTAAGGAAGGACTTTAAGGTTCTTAAAAAATTACAAACTTTGAATTGTTTGAAATCTTAATTGTGTTGGTTATTTTATATAATATTTGATAATTTTTATTATGAACAAAGTGTTCATCCCAGCAGTTCAGGACACATAGTTAATGTTTGTTATATATATCTTCATTAGTTATTTCTTTGTTTTACTTTTTCTCATATTAGTATTTTTTTCATCATTCATGCAAGATGGGGGCCTCAGCCGGTATGGAATCTTAATTATACAAGGCAAAGAGTCCTAACATATGGGAAAAGACAGTGCTTCTTACTCTCAGTTTGTAATTAGAAAATCATTGGTGGGAGGTGGTGGAGCAGGTCAGAGGTCAAATGTAAGACATTACAATGATACATTTTCATATATTTTCTAAATAAACTTCATATATGTACTCACAATAGGAAGACCTTCATATGTGTGACAGATAATACAAATGACCCTTGGGTACTGTTGAGTGATGAGCATGGGTGTTGGTAGTTAAAGAATACTATGCAATTCATGGGGATTTGTGAAGGCAAGCCATTGCAGTTGCTAAACATCATTTAAGAAATAAAATCAGTTAGTGTACAAATCAAATAACTTTATTCACTTGAGAGTGTCATCTTTTATAAAATCAGTATAAAATAATATTTTGCAATAATGTTGTATTGTATGCATCACAATATGATAGTGGCAATACATTAAATGATTATACAAATGTTGATATTAACAGTGCATATCCATATGATAGTAGCATCAGTACATTATGTATAATAAATGAACAAATGGGGATTTTATATAAATCCATCATATATTGGAATAGTCAAGTGAAAACTTAAGTGATATGTTCTAAGTCTTTTGCTGATTCTTGTTTCTTTACTCCATGAATAACTTTATATAATTTGTCATATTTGTATATATTACCTTTTGCAACATTTTCATTGAATGAGGTAAAATTAAAATCCACAGTTTAAAAAAAAAATGTATTAACCATAAATTGATGTGCACCCAAATGTGGGCAGTGTAGACTCAGACGTGTTGCATTAAGTACCAGGATATCTGGGTTTGTGCTGTGTCTGAATTGATAGATATGCGCCTCTTTTTTGCTACTTTGTTTTGGTATACTGTTAACTTCACTTTCATAATGATGTTAATTGTATGTAAACTTAAATTTCTTTCAGTTTGTTTCATAGTGATCCACAAGGTGCAGGTTCATATCTTTTTTTATTTATACATTTATAACCCTTATTTGTCTGTAGGTAAGAAATTGGATACAGTTTTGTTCGTGTTTTAGGAGGTTTTTAACAGTTTCATTAATACTTTTACCTTTTATTTCAATTTTTGATGATGAGACAATGTCATTTCAGTGTGGGCTTACATTTATTTCAGTTTGTTTCATGGTGATCCAAAAGGTGTAGGTTCATATCCTTTTTTATTTACAGATTTGTAACCCGTCTTTGCCTATAGGTAAGGAATATGATAGTTTTATTGATGTTTAAGGAAGTTTTTTTGCAGTTTCATTGTTGCTTTTACCTTCTGTTTGCATTTTTGATGATGAGACAAATCCAATCTTAAGAGAAGAAAATTCATTTTAAAAATATTGAAATATTTATATGAAAAGAGAGAGTTCATCTTCAGTGATGTTTGTGTCTTGTGAGTTGTGATTCTTCTTTTGTGTTAATAGCATTTACTGTAAAGATATAAAATGAAACTTCACCTGGTCTTAAGTTCAATTTTTTTTTTTTTAGATGTTGTATCTTTTCATTAATTAATATACTGTTAGATGATTTCCAAGAAAAGAGATCTTTTTTAATACTGTTGGAATCAACATCAATGTCACAATTATCATTAATAATTGTTAAGCTTTTTGCATCTCGGTCCATATATGCTAAGCTATTGCTTGTGTCCTAAACAAGCAAGGAAAAAGAGGTGCCTGTGAAGAAACATTGTCACTTATGTAATCCCATATGTCTTCTCCTTGCCTGTACTGTCACCTTACTTGAAAATATGCATACATTCAGGGAGACAGTGTACCACTGTAGCAAAAATAAGTAACTGTTACTGAAATGTATGCATTTGTTTTTCCTTTATTGTCTTGGAGCCATAATACCTACATTGTACTTCAGTTCTACCTCTGTTATGAAGCCTGAAGTAGATATTTATACCCAAACTATTTTGATAGACTTGTGTACAAAGAAGTAGTTTGGTTTGTAATTGACAAAGATTCAACTTTGCTAGTTATAGACATTAAAACCTTTTATATGCTTTCAGAAATATGGAAAAGTGATTGTGCAACTTCATAAAATTTGTCAAATTTCATATCCAATATAGTAAAGCTCAACAGACTAACTACTAGCATAATTCCCACGTTACCGCTCGGAATGGCCAAAATGACAGAGCCTTGGAAAAATGTTATACAGTTTCGCTTCATCAATTAAGGTGTAATAATCTGAAAAGTGTGTAAGAAGAATAGTGGAACCAATACGGAACTGTAAGTGCCCAACTTCATTTTAATGGTATGAGGAGAACACTGATAAGATGCCTGTATCTTCCATAAGGGTGCTAAAGGTCTTGTCCATTTGCCACTATTATCCATGTCCAAGAAGGGGTAGCATTTTGGCACCCTTCCCTTGGTTATATATAGTTATATAGTTACGACTCTTTGGTATTAAACTAATTAACAGAAAAGAGTGAAAACCAACAGGTTTTGCAAAATTTAACAAACAATTTATTTCCCTTGAATACAATGTGGAAGTTGGAAAAGAACTTACAGTATTGTCAATTAAGTTCCAATAGTCCTATAAAATCTACCACAAGTATATTACTACATTCAGACGACTGCTTCTTCATATGGAATAAACATATACCAACAGAAGAATTCTTCCAGGAACTTAATAACCTGCATCCAGCTATAATTCCTTTCCTATACATTCTCTTCAAACTATCTGGAACACATAATTCTACTGTAATTTATAGCAAACCAACTGAAACACATAATTATCTCAATTTAAAATCCTATCGTGCAGAACATATAAAATGAACATTTATTTTAACCTTGCTTCAAGAGTGATAACAATTGTAGAGAAAAAAAAAAAAATACACAAAAAACAGACTGGTAGAGTTACAGCAATATCTTCGGAAGCAAAATTACCCAGACGAAAGTACCAAGCAAGGAATACTCAAAGCCAAAGGAAATGAACCAATCAAGTGAAATATCCGTGAAAACATAAACCCATAATGAAATGGAATCCCTTTACTTACAACCTAAAATCCACGGAATACAAATATCACACCTCAGGTACGAATATGTGAACAATTACTCAAAGGTAGTGATAAAATGAAAAATGTCTTGGAAATAGGGAAAATTATTAATAGTAAGAGACAATCCAAAAATTTGAACAAATTCTTACCAGATCTAAATTTAACGTCATTTAAAGAAAGGCCTGAGTAATCAAATGTGGTACGAGTAGATGCAAAATTTGTTCCAATATAACAGAAGGAAACCCAATAAAATTTTTAAATGGTAAGCTATTTAAAATAAAACAAGACATTAATTACAATCAAAATTGTCTATATGTGGTGGCCAGTATAAATGGTGGAGGAAGAATCCTGGAAAACCCCAGAAAGAACCACCAACCCACGAGAAGCTACTGGCAAGCTTTCTTTCATACCCACATTGGCAGAACCCGAGACTCAAACCCACGCAAACAGGGGTGAGATGGCAATGATCCATAATGATTAGGCTTTAGACCACTCTGCCACTTAGGCCCCCCCCCCCCAATTAGAATGCATGACTCTAATAAAGACTGTAGCTTAGAAAGAATTAGCAATAGGGATTCCCAAAATGAAACTGGGTATGATTTAACCCTGTATGGTGTTTCAGGTAACATTCTGGTTGACGTTGGTTTCACCCAGCCAGATCCTTTCCTCCTTGCAGCATCTGCGCAACCAAGACGAGTGTGGGGGCCGATTTCCACTCGTCTGTTAATCAGGTACCATGATGAGCGTGTACCCACGGAACAGTGTGACATCAGGAAGGTAGTGTCCAATCACACCTGGCATCGTATATTACAACAACAGACATCAATTCAGAATGAGTGTGTGTTGGGTCTATTCCAACTCATTCAGACCTAAACCACTGAGGGTCGCTGTCCCTCAAATAGAATACTGGGCTCTAGAGTTGGAGAGACAGCACAAGAGTGGGAGCCTCACGACCACAACAACATCTACAGGCACGAGCGAATTGAGAGGGAAAGAAACTTCCAACGAAGGATTGGGAAGCCGACCATTAACCCTCTGCACTCCCAACTTTGACAATAGCTTCGGAGAATGACTGTAATTGCTGCTGCTGTGTGTGTGTGGTGCTTGGCCTGGGAGGTGTAATTTAATTGTGTAAAAATGGGATGTTTGTGTATCTTTGTCCGATTTATTTGTTTTCCCCTAACAAAAAAAAAAATAATTCTGTCTCTGTGTTTGTGTCTGTGACTTTGTATTCTCCCCCGCAAACAAAACAAAATAACCCTCACTACTCTAATTAGTATTTGTATGTGAGGGTTTTGTGGTGTGTTTATATATATGAAAAAAAAAAAAAAATTACTAAACTTTGTGTGATAGTGTGTGATTGTTAGGTTTGTTTGGGTATGTCTTAAAAAGTTTACCCCTTTCCAATATCTGTTGGTATGGAGTATAGTGTGTTTTGTTTCTAATAGTGTTATATAAGCTGTGTGTGTGTGTGTGTGTGTGTGTGTGTGTGTGTGTGTGTGTGTAAAATTCATTTCTATATTATTTCATACTTATCCCTATGGCTGTAGAAAGTCGTAAGTGTATTCACAATCCTTGAAAAGATCCAAGCGATTACTCTGTCGCATAAGACAATATGTTTCCTATAAATACAAAGAAAAAAATGTACACGACCAGATGTAAAGTACCCGTGCACGTCGTGCTATATAGGTATCACGCCGCGAGGGACCTACAGCGAGATGCATGTATGCAGTCACGTTTGCTAAGCCCCAGCTGTAGGGTCGTGTATAAACTAGAATATAACTGCGGCCAGGTGTTTGATGTCTAAACTTTGCTGCGGGCTAGTGTTAATTTCTTACGCAAAGTTACCGTGACCCGCCAGAGGATTGGGAACAGAGTTGGTGTAGGCGACCGCTCGAATCGTTGTTGTTGTTGTTGTTATAGGGTTTAACGCCATTTTTCAGCACAAGATAGGCTATACATGGCGGCCAGTATTAAAGATGGAGGAAGAACCAGGGAAAACCCCGGAAAGAACCACCGACCCACGAGAAGCTACCTGCAAGCTTTCTCACATACCCACATTGGCCGAGCCCGAGACTCGAACCCACGCAGACAGAGGTGAGATGGCAGTGATCCGTAACGGTGAGCGCTTTAGACCACTTGGCCACTCGGGGCCCCCCGAATCATTTGACAAAGGCTTGTAGTCATCACACTTATAAGAAGTCAATGATTCGCTTCACTCTTATCGCTATTTCTTGAAAAGTACAATTGAAATTATCAATGTTTAGATACTTATTCTTTTCTATATTTGCTCAGATTCTTTACTCGAATAAAATGTTCTGATCCCTAGACGAGCGCCCACTTTGCGACGGCGTGGGGCCCCACTTTGTTGGGGGTGGGTTGTTTTGACGGATTGTACCTTCTTACAAGGTGTCCGCTTTTATTGGGTTATCGGTGGCTAGAGGGTGATCGCCTTAGGTGTTATTGCCCGGATCGAGTAAATATTAATATAAAGTGTGAAACTTACAGGTGGAATAGATAGAGATCTGAGCAGATATATAAACAGAATGACACGAGCCCCCGAACATGAAATAACAACAATTTAATCAATTCCATAACAACTGTGATAATACATTACATTAGGAAGATACCCTTCTTTTTTAAATAAACCATTCACCTAATTTCAGACACAAATATACTTATATAAATAGCCGATCTGTTTTAAATGATAGAATTAGTTCATCATAGAATCTAGTGAACATTCGAAGTCACTGCCTTGTACAACTTCATAACCTGCTTATTTCCGGTTCATTCCATTTTCACTGTGGCTGTTCTTCTTCGTCCTTTCCACTTTTCTTTTCTCTTCACCAAACTCTCTATTGTCTCGCCTCTTTTGACCCTCGATCTTTGTGTGGGTAGGTGGATACGTAAGCACGTGATACGTAGTTACTTGGATAAGTAGGTCGTGGATACGTCCAGTGAGGTTACTTTCCCCTTTCAAAAGAAAACAGAGAAGCAACCTAAATGTCCTGTCAGATATCCTACTGGAAATAGATCATTACTCCCCTCTTGTTATGTCAGATATCGTTCTATCGGAATTCAAACAGATACCAAAGGCTATCTGGTCAAGCCAAACATGGCAGACCATAAACAAACCTAGTTTCATAAGATTAATGTGCTTCCTAACGGCTTTCAACCTGACTCACATTAACATCACCTGAGACATAACGGGTCCGTTCTCTTCTCAATTACACAAATGAATGAATGAAATTCATTACATGGCTTAACTACGTTAATTTCAGTCAATACACACATTCAAGTCTTTAGCATACATGAAATCTCACTTCATGGCTTAACAACGTTAATTTCAGTCAATAAACACCCGAGTCTTTATCATATGTGAAATCCTCTAAGGTCGGTGAATTAACACGGATTCTCGTAACTCATATCAACTAAGGTAAATCATGAAATTCTTAGAATACCTATTTTCCTATAACAATCAAGACGACACATTCAAACAATTCGTCAGACTTATATAAAGAAGATCATTGTACGGATTCAGATACATGAACTCACATAGTTGTATTCATATCAAGAAAATTGATCTACGAATTTAAACAAATAAATTCATGCAAATATAAGCAAATAAATCAAGCAAATCATTATATTGATATTAACGATTTACATGAGATTTGGCGCAAATACCTTGTGTTTTCAAACTTTGCTCGCTTCTACCCCAGAATTGTGTCCGTCGTCTTTCCAGACATCCGGCCCCTTCGATAAATGTTTTACGAGAGAATTTCTTCAAAATTCAACCTCGGAGTCTCCTACCTTTGCTTTCTCTTGCAGAAAAACGTAGACTGATTAAATTTTGCGGTGGGACATATTAAAACCTAAGAATTTTCGTGTGGTAACCACGCCCCTTATTTAGCGTAACCAGTCCGAATTAAATATACCTCCCGCCTTTTATAACTAGGTGCCAAAATTGTAGTCTGCTTGACCTCTAGATTCCACATAACTGAGCCTGGACAATTTCAAAACATCTGACATTTCCGACACCAGATCAAAGTTAACCCTATTCTTCCAGTCTGTCTGACGGTTAAATAAACGAACGCTTAATTAAGAATCACTCCTCTCATGACACAGACATTACAAATCCGTGCTTTATGGTGATTTTAACACGCACCGGTCCCCATAAATCTAATTAATCGTTCACCGGCCCAAAATTAATGTGCTCTTCATAGATCGACAGAGATTTGCACCCTTACATAGCCCCCCCCCCCAAAAAAAAAATCAGGGATTTTTACTCTCGAAATTTTTGGAGATCTAATCTGATTCACTTACACGTCCTCAGGTGAACCCTTCACCTCAGACGTCCCTAGTCTACTTAAGCAATCAGCCCCTACATTCTCGCTGCCCTTAATATACCGTACCTGGACTTGGTACTGCTGTAGAAATGTTGACCATCTCATTAATCGTCCATTGGTCAACTTAGCTTGAGCTAAATAGGCGAGTGGTTGGTGGTCAGTTTCTAAAATAAATTTTCGTCCATACAGGTAACGTTGGAATTTAGATATCCCAAAGATAATTGCCAAGCATTCTTTCTCAGAGACTGAATAATTGCGTTCTGCAGTTGACAATTTCCTGCTACTGTATGCAACTGAGAATAAGCTTCCGTCATGCTCTTGTAATAGCACTGCCCCTAAACCTCTATCACAAGCGTCAGTACGTAAGACAAAATCTCGTATCACATCAGGCAATTTCACTACTGTGTCTGACGTCAGTCTGTCCTTCAACGTCTGAAATGTTCGTTCACATGCGTCTGTCCATATAACTTTCGTCGGAGCCTTTTTCCGAGTCAAGTCAGTCAATGGGCTAGCAATAGTACTGAAGTTAGCAACATAGTGACTATAATACCCTGCCAGTCCCAAGAAAGATCGAACTTCCGTCTTAGTGGTCGGTCGTACTGCATCTCTAAGTTGGTTGATCTTTGAACTATCTGGTGTTAACGTTTCTTCGCTGAGGGTATGACCTAGGTAGGTTAGTTTTCTAAACCCTACATGGCACTTGGATGGTCATGCGGTCAGTCCCGTTTGTCGAAGTCGCTCTAAAACGTCTTTCAGCAAACGATATGATCGTCCCAAGTAGCTGTTGCTAAGAGTAAATCGTCCATGAAGTTTGAAACTCCAGTCCCCCTTAACGGTTCAAGTAATTTTCGCATCATACGCGTGAAGACACTCGGCGCATTCTGGATCCCGAATGGCATGACTACCCACTGATAGGTCCCATCTGGAGTTGCGAAGGCAAGTTTTGCTCTGTCTTCATTCCGAACTGGAATTTGCCAGTATCCCTTAGACAGATCGATTTTCGAAAAATACTTCGCGTTGGTCACCCCGGCAAATATGGACTCGGGATCAGGTAACATTTCTACCTGGAATTCCGTGATCCTGTTTAACTTCCTGTAATCGAGGCAAAATCTGTGTGTACCGTCTTTCTTCTGTACCAACACAACAGGAGAGCTATACGCCGACTCAGTTGGTTCTATAACTCCCAAGTCTAACATAGCTTGAATTTCATTTCGGACAGTTTCTGATTTCGCATAGGGTAACGGATATGGTTTCAACTTCACTGGCTTCTCATCCAGTAGCTTTAGGTTGAACTTCTCCATCTTGCCAAGTCGTTCTGTCAAGACGCTTGAGTAGTCTTGGTGTAACTACTCCACTTCCTTACGTTGCTCTGACGTTAACGTCCCCTCAAGGACAACGTCGACGTAGGTTTCTTCCTTCGTCAGAGGACAACTAGGGAGTACTTCCGCCTCTCGTCCGTTGTCATCGGGTTCTTCAGTCACCACTGTAGCAACCACGAACTCTGTGGGTGTCTCTCCTTCACGGTAACGTTTCAGGAGATTTACGTGGTACAGCTTCCCCTTGTCTCCTACCCGGATACGGTAGTTCTGCCCACTCTTTTTCTCCGTTACCACGAATGGTCCCCTCCATGAGACTTGAAATTTGTTGTGCTCTAACGGCAGCAGCAACAACACCTTGTCACCCACCTCGAAGTGACGTTCCTTCGTCCTTTTGTTGTAATATTTGGCTTGACACCCCCTTGCGTTGCGGATATTCTCCTGAGCCAATGTAGAAACCTCTTCCAGCTTGTTGCGGAGATCAGCATCATACTGGTATGTTGTTCGCACTTCCTTGCATGCTTGTTCATCCGTCCATATCTGTTTTAATACAGCCATGGGTCCCCTAACTGTCCTCCCATAGACTAATTCGAAAGGTGAAAACTCCAAACTAGCCTGTGATACTTCTCGATACGCAAAAAGTATCGCGGGAAGGTATCGATCCCAATCCCTGGGTCGACCTTCACAGAGATTCTTCAGAGCCTGTTTCAATGTTCCATTGAAACGCTCTACCAAACCATTGCACTGCGGGTGATACGGGACAGTTGTCAGGTGTCTAATGGACAGTAATCTATTTGACTCTTCCATCACCTGGCTCACAAACTGCGTCCCCTGATCAGTTAGTATCTCCTCAGGGACACCAACTCTCGACCAAACTCCTAACAAGGCCTCAGCCACCGTGACTGAGTCAATGGTTTTCAAGGCCACAGCCTCCGGGTACCCGGTAGCGTAATCTACTATCGTTAGTATTTAACGATCACCGCTTTCTGCCGCTTGCTTTATCGGACCTACTAGGTCCATCGCTATCCTCGAGAAAGGTTCGTCAATCAGTGGGTGGTTCCTAGTGGCAATGGGCGATGGGAGGTCTTAGATGCCACCCGCTGCCACTTGTCACACGACAAACAGTACCTCCGAACATCCCCGTACACACCTGGCCAATAGAATTTCCTCACTAACCTATCTCTGATCTGCGCCACGCCCATGTGGCTTCCAAGTAGACCCTCATGTGCCAGCCTAAGCACGTCTGCTCGCTTTGCTATGGGCACAACAACTTGTTCAAACGTTTCGGTTCCTTGCCTGGTGTACCGATACAAAATATCATGTTTCGTCGCTAACTTCACCTCGCCGTCTGGCGATTTCCGTATGGACCCATCTTTTGCGTACCTGCGTACCTTGTTGAGAGACAAATCTTCCTCTTGAAGTTTCCTCAACTCGTCAGGTAGCAAATTGTCTATGGGCGAAATCGTTGGTCTTAGCGGCTTTGACCTTGACCTTCGCTTCATAGCCCTCGTCTCAACGGACCCCACGTGTGCAGGTGGACACCTCATAGGGTTAGGCTGTGGCAACACATACTTACACCCTAATATTACGTCATGAGACAGTCCCAACAAACACGCTGCTTGAATTTCTCCCTTTACATACGGCGAATCAAGATCAATGTTAACGGACGGGAGCGAATCGTTCGTCCGGTTAGCAATCTGGACTTCAACCGTCTCGCCTGTGTAATCTCCAGGCTTGACATATCTACTATCTACCAAGGCCGGATAACTACAGCCGGTATTAAACAGTACGGTTGCCCTCTCACCATTAACCGTAGCTACCGCAGTGTTAGTCAACTCCACTGTTTTCTGTTCCTTAACAGTATTCGGAGTTACCGAATTAATCGTTGTTGGACGATACTTCCTACAACCCTTAACGACATGTCCCGGTCTGTTGCAGCCGTAACACACCGGCTCACCATTCCTCCCCGTAGTATCCTTCTCTGCCTCCTGAGTCTTCCCCGACCCATGGAAATGTTCTCGGCTGAGACTTCCGGCCCCTGGCCTCCCACCATTCTGACCATTCCGTCTTTGGGGTCCCATCTCAGTGGTCTTTCTATGCTCACCGATGCCAGGTCGGTCCCTGCCACTCCAGGTGGTTGGACGCGAGTGCGCACTCTCATAGCGCTTGGCCATCACGCTTATATCATCCAAGGTTGAGAATTCACGCTCCGCTAAGAACACTATTAAGTCTTTTCTGTATGTACTTAAGAGGTGCTCTTTCAAAATTTCCTCGCGTATGCCTTCATACGTTAACGCGGTACCAGCCATTTTCATCCATTTACCAAAAATTACGCGTACGCGGTTATGGAATTGCACGTGCGTTTCGGTAGCTCTTTTCGACGATCCTCTAAAGAGTTTTCGAAACGTTTCCTTGACCTAGATTCCAAATAACTGAGCCTGGAAAATTTAAAAATCTGACATTTCCGATACCAGATCGAAGTTAACCCTATTCCTCCAGTCTGTCCGACGGTTAAATAAACGAACGCTTAATTAAGAATCACTCCTCTCATGACACAGACATTACAAATCCGTGCATTATGGCGATTTTAACACGCACCGGTCCCCATAGATCGACAGAAATTTGCACCCTTACAAATAGTTTAAATAAACATTTGGAGCACCCCACCCCAATCATAACACACACCGAATCCTTAACAATTGCCCAGTCACAATAAAATACAACAGGATATTAACTACCCTAGGTAACGCTGTATGAGTCTAAGAAACCAATGACTAAAATTGTTCTATGACATTACCAAAATATTTTCTTGCCTTATTCCTTGGCGGTTTATAATTGAAGTTTTATGAATGAAAATCGTACATTATCTTAAGCATTAAAAACATATGCATCACATAGGATGGAATGGGAATAATAAACACTCATACCAAAGCAATTTTATCACTAATTACTTATGCATATTCCGGTGAATAGAAACGGCAGCTATCTGAATCACGTAATTTCACAAAGTCCGTTTATTTCCCATCCGATGATGTTTTGCCCGTCACGTTGGTTTTTAAAGGTAGTATTTTCATCTTTCTTTTCATTCTCCCCCTCTTTGTTTTCCTCGTCTTTTTCCACCTCCTCACCCTCCACTATTCTTTCCCGTTTTGGACTCTGATGCCGAATGCCCTTAAATGCCACGCCCAAAACATCTGACCCACTATTATCTAAAATACTTCAGTTTTAGGGGAACGTGGTTACCTTTTCTTGCATTATGGACACTGGTGCCGAGTGCCCTTTCTTATGACAGACTTAACATGTATCTTCACTTTTCGCGAGTGGTTTTAATCTTCGAATTGACTATATGTAATTTGATATCACGTTTTGGAACTTGTTTTTTGCTGCTCTTTTACCTTCAGTCGTTTAAGGTCCAAGTTCCAAATCGTAC
>JAECUM010042510.1:0-27244 GCA_016617855.1 Megalonaias nervosa
TTTAAAATGTATCTTGCACGTCAAAATGTAACAACTTCTCACTCAAATTTGTTTGTCCGAACGACTGGAAACATACAATCTGCTTAACTTATTCCTGCTGTTTTGTTTATTTTTTTTTTTTTTTTCTTTTTTTTTTTGGTCTGTTTGACAAATAACAAGGTCGATACACTGAACTATTGGCAGAAATGCATATTCTGTAAAGAGGATATTTTGAAAAGGGGTCTATTTATTTTTTTTTTCAATGTATCTTGCAAGCGAAAGGTAACAATTTCTCACTCGAACAGATGGAAACACTGAATCTGCTTTTTATCCCATGCTGTTTATCGGGACAACCTTACCGCTATGGCCTCTGCATGCGGTACCGTGCAGGTTTCATAACCGCTAGAGTAAAAAGACCGTGAAATTTGATAATTGAGAAAATTCAATGGCATTGAAAAATTGTTTTTCTTTTTCTATTGTTTAGTTGTGTTACCGAAATGCAGTCTGAAGTGTTAATTTCTAAGCTGTCATGAAAAAGGTAGATTTTGAAATTCCAGTTTACGTGTTATCTATTGGAAAAGAATAATAGTAACATTTGTGAGCAAAATTGTTCAGCACTAAACGTAGGGGTTCTTTATTTAAAAAAAAAAAAAATATTCTTACTGAACGAGAGCTCAGGTTTAGTGTTTGAAAACCCCAAAAGTCTCTGACCATACCTTTGCAGTTGTCATAGACATATAACGACACTGAAGTAGAAAACTAACAGCAGGGAATTACTGCCATATGCTCTGTCAATTGACTCTCCTTCCACTACCTCTGCTATCCACTATCAATTGTATCAACCCCATGGAGGAATACAAGATACAAACTCTTTGTTCAAAATACTCACAAGTCAATCGATGGATATATATCTTAACGATATCGTATGATATCCGTGGTATTCATCACCCACTCGTGTGACTACGCACACTGGAACGGGCACACTGGCTCCATGGCTCCAATGTGATTCGAAATACTTGGGATAAAAGTACTAGTGACGTATGCAAGAATGTACACATATATGTACAAAGTGCAGAAAATGACAAGGCGAACACTTGTATTTGTTCGATGATCCCAAGGAAGTACGTTGATCCGGCTAATTCTGTACCAAATTTTAGCAATAATTCAAATATAACTAAGTTGATCAGTTACCCTCATTGATAGAGGACGAACATACTTTGAATGCGACTCAAGTATGTTTTCTTTGGCTGAACACCAGAAGCTTAGGTCTCACTGGATAGTTTCGTATTTTGACACCTCCCTAATTTTTAAGGTAGAAGGCATGAACCTAATTATCATAAGCCTACCATTTATAAATTCACACAGAAGCTAAATCTGTAATGTGGTTTAGATTTACTTTGAGTTAGGCTTGAAAATGGGTTGGCTTGTTGGGTGACTGCCTGTCAGAGTTAGACTAGCATTGGAGATCAAATGCGTAACTTTGGCTGCAAATGAATAGCCGACTTGGCTTACGTATATATGTATGTCTGCTACAGAGGTAAATATCCAAAGCTCCAGATGGTTGAGGGGTGATGAAAAGTATGCTAATTTGTTATAGTACTAGTGAACTTTATTCATGCATAAGGCACATACTGATTCCTTTAGCTGCCTTGTCACAGGAAAATATTCAAAATAACTCTTTGCTATCAAATGAATGCAAAAAAGAGGGGTTGGTGGCAGTGTTGGTTCAGTATAAAAGCCACCAGTTGTATAAGGAATTAAGCTGATTGCTGCAGTCAAAATCTCACATGCATGCTTTCTACAAATATCATTAGTTTGATTTTATTTGTATCTTCAGTGTAAAATTATTCTCATTTTTCTGCAATAGGTCATTGTCGGATGAAAATTCACCAGCTAAACTGTCCAGTGAGACCTTATTAAATGCTCTAAGTGTTTTGAGGTCTAAGCACGGGAGATAATTATCTTGGTACGCGAGATATTTCTCTTGGTGCCGCAGATAAGTCTCTTCGTACAGGAGATAATTCTATTCGTACGAGAGATAATTCTCTTCGTTCAAAACTGAATGTGGTTCTTAAGCATCTGTTCAATCAGACTGCATCCTGTGATTCTGACATGTACGAGTTCAATTTTATTATCCACCGTTAGAGGCTAAATACCTAAACAAATACGTATCTTTTTATGCTTTTGTGTGTAAATTATAACTTCGCTTTTCCAGTACTGTAACAAGATAACCGAGTTGGGATTTCGGACTTAAAACAGAACATTGTTGAGAGTGATACAAATACAATGTTTATTGATATATGACTTAAATGAGAAAAGAATTATGATTAATACGTGCGTGTATAAAGTCCAAATATTGGACATATCAACATAATCCGTACGAACCTAATAATGCAACAAATATAAATACAAATAAATGACCTTACACAGTACAAGGACAAAGGTGAACAAATCACGGTAATTTTACACGATGAAAAGAATGTGTTTTACTCAATAGTAAAAAATGATGCATTCACTCAAATAGTGAAAACTGAGGTATTTTACTCATATAGTAAAATGATGAATTGATAGGACAGATATCAGACAAAATGTCTTAACACTCCCAGAACACCTGGTATAACAAACCCCAAAATTAGCCCACGGCTAAAAGATTACGTGCATGGAGTAACACAAAACACTCCATCAATATCACGCTTGGCTACCAGTCACACCGGTCAATCAAGCAATCAGCAGTATAGATAGTCACCGACTACCATTCAGTTCCTTGGTCAATCGAGCAATCAGCGCCGACCAATTCGGTCAGCAACGCCCAATCAACTTCTACTCGACCAGCAACACTGTTGACTCAGCTCTACGGCTGCTATGGTTAACTTCTATGGTTAGCTCTATAGCTTGTACCACGTGGACTACGATCACCATGGATCACTCTGGTCAGCTGAAAATACATCTAACACCTTGTACTATTCATGACACGGGCATATAGGATAAAACGTAATGACGTTATATACGGTAAGTTATACAACTCACATTATCGGTACAATATTACAAAACAATATACAGGTTCAGAAGTGAACCCGTGTCCGATAAGATTCCTATGGTACTAAGTGTTTCTTAATAAAATGCAACTTTATATTGCTAGTATAAAACTCTTGCTAAGTCACAAACAAGAATAGAAAATATTTGCATTATACCACGCAAGCCAAAGCTACATAGAAAATGTATAAAAATAAACGTGGTAGTACGATAGCTGTGACTTAACAATATAGGTAAGAAATAATATCCACAAGAAATTAATAAATTACATACCTCTACAGCTGAAAATGTGCTAATCCTTAAGTGAGTGTTGGTACCCTTCAGCCCGCCCCAGCATATTAGCTTGTTTGGACTTTAAGGTAACACCCTGGTGTTCCGAGAAAAAGTGTGTTTTGGTGTTTGTTACCCTGTCCACCAAATAGGTGTACAGTTTGGTGTTTAAAAATAATAGTGTGATATAAGGAATTTAGATCAGGGTTAATCTTGGGTCTGTTCAGTCAATTGTTTTATTTAGAGTTTTCCCTCCTGCTTGTACTTGTGTCCCCCTTAAGGACTCAAGGTCATGGCTATCAACTGTCTTTGGCCGAGTGGATCCCCTGAGTTGTACTAGCTCCCACCTCAAAAGAGTTTTCCTACCCAGATAGGTGTCCCTCAACCAATCTTACTAACACCCTTATTGCAGCTCTATGTTGGTGCTGTTACACCCTTCCTACTCCCAGGCAGAGGACCGGTCACGGGACCCACCCACTCTCCAGGACCCTCGAGCTGTACTCCCTCCCAGTCCGCTTAAAAGGTTTCCTGCTCCGTTGGGTGCCCATACCCGAAGAGCCCCGAGGCCCCCACCCCCCACTGGCGGTAGATAGTTGTAGTAACCAACCACTCCCCTATTCCCTCAGGTCGGAATTAAGATATAATTCTTTCCTAGAGCCATGGGGACACTTTTTTTGTTCTACCTTGCATGCATGAATTTGGGTTCGTACTCCCTCACCAATGACACTTGTCAAGGGATCAGGTTTCCGATCCCTTTTTATGGTTGTTTTATGTTTAAGTGACTTTTGCCAAAGTCGGATTTTGTCCTCTGTTGTTAGAAGTGTGTATGCAATGTTTTTGCTCCCCCGTGTTGTTGAGAGGACTAGCACTATCTAGATCTTGGTTGAGTTGAATCTATCTAAAGTATATTTATATTAAGAGTGATTTAATGTAAGGATTGGATAGGAATATAAAGTTAAACGAGTAATATGGAAAGTATTTATTGATGTAGAAATATATCTCTAATATTTAAATTGTTCTGGGCAATTTGGAAAGTAAATCTTTTCCAGAAACGTTTGAGTAATATATTTTAATATAAAAGGGTCTTTTTTAATATGAGTTGTGGAAATTTGGGATAATCCAAAGTGATCTGGGCAATTTAATAAGGGAAATTTGAAGATAATAAATAAATAAATAAATAAATGATTGCATGTGTGCAATTAGATTAAAAAAAAGTGTAAAGGATAGACGAACGAGATAGGAGAAAAGGCAAAGTGCCTTGATCGTCGTATACCATTATGTATGTAGTCCTTGATCGAGAATATCCATAAATATAATCCATTTGGGTAATTTAAGTAAATCCAAAGTAAGTGGAATAAATATAATTAATCCAATCAGCATGTAATTTAAAATAATAATCCATATTAGTGTAGATCGTTTTTAGTTAAGTTCCTTGAGTTGTATTCATGTCAAGGTTAAATCCGTGAGAGCATGCATAATTAGGTCAACGTCCGGTGTTGCTCTTACACATATATTGGTTCTTGTATTATTGTTTATTTTTGGCTTGTTCATTCAATTTTTCGTTTCTCAAAAAGCTCTGTAAGTCTGCATGTATATAATCTATTTCCTGTGTAGTTGTTCTGTTCGAATTCCAGAATCATTCTTTTTCCATTTTTCTTTAGGGAGTCATGAGGGTTCGTTGTTCTGGTATTATATGGTACTAAGGTACTACTCGGTGCGTTTTACCAAAGTGTAGCGTTACTCCATGTATTTATCAAGTTTATCACTATGAAAAATAGAACTATGTATGTTCCATATACCGTAAATCGTAGTCCTTTTTTTTCGCCCCCCCCCCTCCCCCCGGAGCGGAATTAAAAGTGTTCTTGGTTTGGCTCTGTTACAGAGTCGCGTTTTGCGGGGTATACATCTTTCGAAGTACTGTTTAAATGTTGAAAAAATGTATGGTTTCCATAAAACATTAATTCCATATATTTGTAAATTCCTGTTTGTAGCGAGTCCATATTCCTGAAACGGTGTCCATATCCATTCTAATTTTGAATAAAACATTTTAATCCAGTGTACAGCAAGTCCATAGCCTTAAATATGTGTCCATGTTCGTTCCAGTTTCGACTTCAAGTAGTTGTATGTTGTACGTTGTAGGGGTTTTATAGTTGTTCTACAATACTGTTGCGTGTCGTCCGACAGCAGCAGCATGTTGGTGGTTTTATGCAGGTGTTTATCTTAGATGCTTATAGGGTAGAGAGCCTGATAGCAACCAGAGATGTTGACGGCGATAGTAGCTTTGATAATTTCAACCTTGTTAATGTCGGAGACCTTCATCTGAAACCTAAGTTTGTCAAGCAGTAACGTTCTCAGATACTTAATATACTTAATGGGACGATTGGAGTTTTCATGGGCAGGGCGACGAGTCAAAAGAGTGGTCAATTCTAAACATCGGGAGTCGTTGTTTTCTACTCTAATGACGGCTGCCTTGGGGATCCACTTGGGCGTTGGTATATGTTCCTTGTCTTGAAACAGGTGGTGCTGTAAAATGTAAAGCTTTATTTCCTCGCGTTTGAAAAGCCTGCAAATTGAGCCCTTGTTCGTAAGCTTCTGCAGCTGCTCTTCCATCTTAGCTCTGGCCTTAGCTGCAATTTTCTCGAAGTCATCGGCCAACTGCACAACTTCTGACCGATAAGTAATCCGGCATCGAGATAGTTTCCCCTTCTTTGGCAATCTTTTGTAACTAAGACTTAATGATATGATTAAATTGGATGTCTTTCTTTCCAATCTTCTTTGTCAGGAGGTAAATAAGTTCAGGGTAGTTTCGAGAGACCCATATATAGCGGATGAACTCTTGGTATCATGGTAATAGTAGTCTACAGTTTTATCCTTTCCAGAAAGGTGGTCTTTTTGCATAAGAAACTGTTCCGTCACCAGATAATATCCCACCCGTAACATCGTCTGCTCATAAAGAACTATATCTGCTTACATTTGAATGAAAATTAAAACAAATAAATGGATCTTCTTTCCTGCAATAAATGATTCATGGCGCAATGAGAACTTCCAATGAAGCGTTTAACTTTCTTGTAGAGGCGATTTCCTTCCAGTTCCCCTCTCCAAAAGCCTGACTTGACGTCTTTTCTTTCTTTTTTGTCTCATGTTTTGGTAAACAAACATAACCGAAAAATTAAATATCACAAAACTATCGCAATTCGGAGGGCTGCCACCATAATATCTTTCTTGTTACAGGCAACGGGTGTTGTACCGAACGAATACAACACCTGCGTGAGTGTGGCTTCAAAATCCATATGATCCTGTATTTCCAATGACCTCAGGACAATAGTTGTTGCCAACTAAAAATTACTTAAACGCGCAAACACTACAGTAATTATCTCATGATCCCCTAATGACCACAGATCAGGAAAGTTCACATTTGAGTGGACTTTCGCTTGTTTCATATTTGTATGACTTATTAGTAAGGGGTTCAGAGCCAAATGGAAGTACTTCACGCCATAAAATAAAACACGACCCAAATACCTCGTATAAAGAATTGTTCCTATCTAAAATTACTTAACACGTATACCTAACAATATCGTAATAATTCCCTATGTTCAAAAATTAGGGAGAGTCCATTTTACGAAACTAATCCATGCTGTCATAATATCTTACGAATACATGAATAATGTACATCATGCCGTCTGCTCCTAAAACCTAGCTAATTACTCAGATTGATAAATATCTTCCCAACACAGACACCCCCACCCCCCATAATCAAACAAATAATCTCTAAAATCTAATAAAGCTATATACGGAGATGTAAATACGAATAGAACATGCTCTAGGTTTATTACAGTAGTATAGAGATGGTGATTCCTCGTGAAATTGTTATTGTTTTACAGTACAGTTTCTTTATTTTATCAGTTATAGAAGCAATACAGTCATATAATTTTTTTTTTTGTTTTTTATGTAGCAGAGGAATGGAACGAAGACACCACAGTTCCCAGTTTCAGTCAGGAGTAAATTTGTGAGAAATGTCTTCCTGTCCTGTTTGACCAAACCTCTCTAAACGCTTAAACAGAAATATAATGGGACATCAAATCGCGTTCATAACATGTTTATTTGGCAACACTGCCAATTCGCACACACGTTCGGGCTAGGTATGTTCTAGGTCAATGACTCACGTTAGCAAGTTAAGATTCAAGTATCCTTCATTGGCATTAGCAATACAAGCTATTGCCAAGTACTAATAGAGTTTCCAAAAAGCTGTATCATCTCTAAGCTGCTTAAAGTTGTATCAGTCAGGTTAAAACCTAACACTAAACTTTAAACTAAATAACTTTACATATATAATTGAACGTTCTAAGCGACCAAAACGAAAAACAAAATATATCGCGAGTTACATTCGGAAGCGATTTTCCTGCTACTTAGACTGGATTAACTTTTCTGTCCGGTTAAGGTGTTTGCTTTCAACATGCTGTGTAAAGTCCGCGTGTCCCTTGCTAACTGTGGGTAGATATGCACCTTTCTGGGATAACTATTATGTGAATTAAACAAATTACAACAGACTGTTACTAATTTGTACTGAATGCCACTAAATGAACGCAGATTTAATAAACTAATTACTGTTCACAGAAAGCAGGTCAGTTTGATGTACTTGTTTAGCAGTCATTTCGTCCACTCCTCTCTCTGACTGCATACTAGTTTGATAATAAATGAAGACATGGAGAAGGGCAGACCGTCGGAGGTCGTTGGAGACCGTGGAAAGGCTTAGCGTAACCTGGTTTAATTAAGATCTTAACTTGAAACCTATTTATAGATTGTTATTAAAAATTAAACTTGCATATATTAACATCAATTTCATTATGTTACATACGGGTGGAGTAGGTTCAAGAGTAAATAATTCAGTTATAACAAAACTAAATGAAAACGGTGAATAAGCATGTTGTCTACTGAATAATGTAACATCTGAAAATATGTCATTTAACAATAAACTAGGCAAACGTGCATTAAAAGTGGAGAATCACATTTTCGTGTACAAATAATTGCTATGGAATCAACTGCATTGACTCTTGATTCATAGAATTGGTATATATACTCATTTATGCTAAAGAAGGTTATCAAATGAAATTTGTAAATCATGCCAATATTGAAACCGCCAGCGTCTAAAGAATTTGCAATCACAATTTGCCAATACGAAAGTGTTGGCCCATTTTTCACTTTAAATTGATATGCTGTTGCCATGTTACTTTTTTCAAAGAGTTCTTTAAAATGAGAAACATTATCCTCCGTGCAGGGCAACTTATCTGTAAACATAAGTAAACTGTAATCAATGTTTCAAGTGAAACATGACAGATATGTTTGTTCTTTATTAATAAAGTCTATATATGGTTTATATTATTTTGACACTTCATTTTCAGACATAACGTCAAATTAAAATGTTAACAAATTAAAATATTAAGTTGTCTATTGTACTGAAGGATAGTCTTCATTTCCTCGTGTCTTTATAATCCTTTGGTGTGATTTGATCAGATCTAAATGTAAGAATAACAAAGTAACCACAGGAGAAGGAATTTCTGAATTGCGAATTCAACATACCTATACCTGGAAGCTTCCATGGAGCACAATTTACAGGAGCTTCGATTCGTATTAATGAGACTAAACATATATACATTGTATATCTTTCCTTTTTGTCATTCCACATCAAATTCTAAGAAACGCTTATTATTCAATTTGATCCCTGTAAAACGTCTAACCACTGTCCACAGATAATAGATGATAGAATAGTGAACCAAAAACAAGGATATTCTTATCGCCTTTGTGATAGCACGCACATTAACACGCTTAGAATAAACATACACCATAAACCTTATTTGAGGTAAAGAAATAGATTAGATGTCTACATTGTTATGTATATTTAATTTATTTTGTTTGTTAGTCAGTTTTTATTTAGATTTTATTTCATTATGTGACATTGTAAGTTGGACTTGACCTTGTCCAAAATTATGTTTGTTTTCCACATGGCTTGAATTATTGATTTTGGATTTTAGTAAACATGTTTATATCAATCGGTGTCTTGAACTTTGGAAATTCCTTATGAATTGCAGGGTCGACCTGTTGTTTACTACACATTTTATATTGTAATTTTAGTAATAGACTTCTATTTTTGACTAGACTTTTATTTTGTAAACATTATGAACCTTCCAGAAGGTTATTTTCCATTAGGTAATATTTTTTTAAAGAAAATGTTAATTGTGACCTGAGGTCAGGCAGAAGACTATATAAAATATTGCTACTGTAAACAATATTCCGTCATGCTTTAACATCCGAGCAGAATCAAGTTATTGTTATGTACAGTATTTGATTTGGAATTATTCAAATTATTTCTTCTCTGGAAATACAAAAGTGCTCTGATAACATACTTGGAAGTAGAGACTTAAATTTATAATGAAATTTCAAATAAGGAGTTCTTGGATTTTATTATTATTATCCTCAACAGTCTTCTTGAAAAACGCTATTTCAGCCAAATGCGAGCACTTTCAAATTCAAATTGGCACAACGTTTAGAAATCAAGTTTCTGATAAGACTGATTAGAAGTTCTAATCTCTTCTTACGTGTGCCTATTGCACAAGGAAAGGGCGCGTTATTTCTGATTGTTACAAATTAAAAAATAAGCAACAGAATCAAGACAGACCTATTCCAAATTCTCTTATTTCTAAGAGGTTAAGATTACAGTCATGTATTGAAAGCAATACATTAGTTGGGTCAAAACAAACCCAAGTCTGATTTTGTTATGGAGAATTATGAACCATTCATACTGAAGGGTTCTGTATCACTCATGGATGATTCTGCCAATCCTATCCCTATTGACATTTTATGGGACAGAGGAGCTTCTCAGAGTCATTTATTATCAGGTACTTTGCCTTTTTCAGAGAAGTCTTCTTCTTATGAAAGTGTTCTTATTCAGGGAGTAGAGTGCGGCTTTGTTAATGTTGCTCTCCGTTGTGTACATTTGTCATTAGACTTAGTCTCAGGTCCCGTAGCAGTCAGAACAGTGTCGTCTTTACCCATCGAGGGTATTCATTTATTACTAAGCAATGACTTAGCTGGATATAAGGTTGTGGTTAATCCACTTGTAACTGACAAGCCTTGTTTGGATCAGAAAATTGATCCTATTGAAAACAAAAAATCCCTGACTTATAACCAGCTTGTGCAGTCATTCGAGCTATGGCAAAGAAAGCTCTTGAGAATGATGTTGATCAGGAAGGTATTCCTTTAGTTGACACATGTTTTGGTCAGGCTTTTGATGAGGTCGCTTTTACTCCTTGTTTGGATTAATCAAAGGGTATTGATCACAGTGATTTTCTTTTAACTACTCATTTTCTTTATTCCAATCAGGGTGACAAACGCCAATCACTTTTGGAGTTGAACAGGAAAACGATCCTGAGATCTCCTGTTTGTTTCAGAGGGCCATTACTGAAACTGAAGCCACAGAAATACCTCTTTGTTATTTTGTTAATAATTGAGACCACAAGAGGTACCGGCTGGTGGCGAGTGTTCAGCGACCTATCAAACTGTAGTTCCAAAATCGTATAGACAGGAAATTCTTAGTCTGGCCCATAGACTCCTTTGGTTGGTTATTTAGGGATCAATAAGACGTAACTGAAGCCATTCTGATTACAACACAAAGACTTTCTCATTCACATCCTTTACCTCAGACTATAAATATCAGCAACACCAACATTAAATTCACACAGTCAGTACGAAACCTAGGTGTTACTCTCGACAGTACTCTCTCATTGCACCAACATGTCATGAACATATGCAAGGCTGCATATCATGAGCTGAGACGCATCAGTTCCATTCGCAAATATCTTTCAGTTGATGCCACTAAAACATTTGTGTGTTCCTTAGTATCTTTCAAGACTGGACTATTGTAACTCAATTCTGTCTGGTTCGTCTCAATATCTACTCCAGAAACTTCAAAAAGTTCAAAACACAGCTTCTCCGATCATCCTTAAAGTACCACGATCAGAGCACGCCTCCCCCTACTCTGTACCCTACACTGGCTATCCATTCGATCCAGAATTAAACACAAAATTTGTTCTCTGTGCTACGTTTCACTGACGGGCTCCAGTCCAACATACCTATCTGACCTCACCCATGTGTACACACCTGCAAGATACTTATGCTCCTCTTCTGACACTCGTATTCTCATTATTCCCACTATGAAAATGAAATCATATGGACAACGTTCTTTTGTATACGAGGGCACAGCAACGTGGAACGAATTACCCACTGAACTTAAACACAAAGACACAGTTATCTCATTCAAGAGCGGTCTTAAAACTCACCTATTTCAACTGCAAGAACAGACTTAAAGACCTAATAATGTTTCCTTACCTTAAATATTTACAGCATGTTTTCTGTTTTCTACTTTCGTGGTGTTTGTTTTTATTTTTGTAATCATATCATTATATATGCTTTTTAAGTGTTGTCAAATATTGTAAAGCGCTTAGAGCTTCTAAAGATTAGGCGCTATACAAAGTCCTCATTATTATTATTATTATTATTATTATTATTATCACAAGATCTTGAATCACTTTTAATGGCCAAAACATAAAAGTAAAGTTTGTAAATACTGCAGATCGTGTCACACTTGTCAAATGGCAGGAAAACCCAATCAGAAGATACCTAAGGCTCAGTGCAACTTATTTCTGCATATGATGAGCCATTTCGCAGAATAATGGTAGATTGTGTCGGTCCATTACCTAAGAACAAGTCAAGCAACCAATAGGTGTTGACCATAATGTGTGCGTCTACAATAAACCCAGAGGCAATTCCTTTGAGGAATATTAAAGCTAAAACAATACTAAAAGCTTTAATAAAGTTTGTTTTTACTGAATTTGACCTGCGCAAATCTGTCAAATTTGATCAAAGGCCACATTTCACGCCTGGAATTGTCCAGCAAGTTATGCATGAATTAGACTTCCAACAATTCATGTCTTCTGCCTATCACCCTAAAAGACATGGGGCTTTACAAATATTTCATCAAACTTTGAAAAAGGTGATTCGGTTATATTATTTTGATACTGGAAAAGATTGGGACGAAGGTGTTGATTTACTGTTGTTTGCTGTTAGGGAATCAGTTCAGGAATCTTTAGGATTCAGTCCCTTTAAACTAGTTTTTTGATATGCTGTGCGTGGACCACTAAAGTTGCTAAAAGAGAAATTTCTTTCAAATTAGGATACAGTGACACTAAATTTTCAATGTTGAAAAAGAAAACATTGCCTGACTTATCTGCTCTGCTCATGCCTATAAGATAACGGTAGGTTAAATGGGCCTACGAAAAGTTTTCTACTGTTGATGGCACCATGTTTTGGTTGTAAATTCATTCCGTCAATCACTGAGGTAGACGTGCCATCAGTGGATAAAATTAGTGTTGGATTTCATAAGAATGCTTTGGTACCTAGCCAAGGTGCAGGTTATTTGCTTTAAAGACTTTAAATGAAACATGGTCCTGATCTGAATAGTCACAAACGATTAGCATGTAATAGTGACTGTGTATATTGCGATTATTGGAAATAAAATTCAAAACCGGGCAACGGGCTGAATATTGTAATCTATACTATTATATATGACTGTATCTTCAGCAATGCATCAGGCAATATTATTGTAACTTTCTTCTCAATACACAACAAATAAAAAACTCTCAGGTAAAATATAATTCATTTATTTGACACATGTTTTGAAATCATGAGAAATAACTCCATATTTCTTTGTCAGGTGAAAGAAACAAAATAACTAATGGTCATTTTCTCTCTGACACTGCAAGTTTGAAAATCTGACTTTGAAAATTAGGGATAGTTTATATCTCTTTATTATAATCGTCAGTGATACTCTTTTCTGCCTAAAGTGTTATTTGTCTTTTGAAATAAATGCACAGGTGTTGATTGACCCAATTCTATTGTTCAAGCGTAGGCTCAATAATTATAGGCTTCTTATGGTTTACTTAAAGGGCGAAATAACTTCATCCCAGGCATCAATTTCACCAGCTTAAGACTAGACCTAATGCATCTGATCGGCTTTCAAGCCGGCGATATCGCTAGATTCTGAACTGAAATTTACGGTAAGTTAAGAACGCATACATTTACGTGGCGCAATTCAAGTCTGGCTTTAATATTTCAGGTTTCAGTGTTGTAACTGCCGTAATAGGAATTCCACATATGCTAAGAATCATCGCCTCAGTTTGAACAGTGGACCGTACGTAAGTAAACTGCGCATAAATAACAAACGGTTATTGATTCAATGTAACACTTTTAATCCAATCAAGTTTCACATGATTATTCCATATTGTTGTCAATAAGGAACACCCATTAAATGATTAAACATTTCGCCAAGGTACTACTCACTAACCGACTCAATCAATTTCGTCACAGTTAGAATTAAAATGAATGAGAGAAAATAAATTAACGTCAGAGAGCTGAAGACTATTATCGCTTTGATATTATCAAGAAGACAAATTCGTTTACATCATGAGACAACGTCAACATGGTTGTAGCCTGTATAGTTAGGGTAATGGCTAGTCGCTCGACATGTATTCTGGATCTGAGTAGACATAAAATGATTCTCCTACGTCATGCATGCCGTGGAAAATATGTATATATTTGTAATTTTTAAATTCGTGCATAAGCAATAGAAAAAACGGAGAGCGACTTCTTGTTTCATTCTGTGATTTTGTGCTATTTTGTTCTGGCTGGACCAAATTTATCGTAAAGGAATCCATAATGTACTCTTTCGAATATTTTCATCCGTTCGATTGTTATTCATTTACTTATTTGTTTCGCGTTAGGATTGACGTTTAGAATTTGTGTCAATACTGGATATTTTACTACATAAATCTATCCCTTTGATTGGAAAATTCTTCATAATATTTTACAGTTTGTACCAAAATTAAAATTAGGTCAACCATCGCCCTGTTTGAGAAAACGGCTGAGAATTATTTGTTGATATATCTCAGCTTGTAAGCGAGAATTAAAATACGAGGTACAAAATAGAGAAAGACACATTTATTTGGATGAATCCATATATTTCTAGCTTGTTTTAAAAACTAAGTTTATCCAAACTAAGACATTGCCTCAAGCGTTTTGCAGTTTTATTTTTAACCAGAATTTCCGAAACATATCTTTGCAGTGGATATGACATGATGATCATTCAGACAATGTAGGAGAAATGGACTCATTGATGAATCAAAAACGATTTGCTACCTCGTGAAGCAATTTGCTACAGTCATACTATCTGCATATTTTAATCGCAAACTACCGACATGAGAAGAGGGCAACATCAACTCTGGTTCACCTACATTAGCTAGGAAGACACAGGCCGAGAGAGAAAGACTATGGCTTTCTCTAAGTTTCAGGGATGTTATTTTTACCCACTTATTCCATATTATGAACAAAATTGTTATGTAGATAACGAAAGTAGCGCAGCAGCGCCAAAAACAAAATATACACAGTTTTCACAGTATATTGTGAGACTTGCATCATTTGATCACTCTTCTTTCCATTGCGATCCTCGAGTCTTAGCTCGACAAGGACTTTTTTATAAACGTAAGCAAAGAGGGACGTCTTAAGATTGGCAGTAGACTGATAGCAAAGTTTCTTTTAATTTTTATAAGAAATATAATACGCGCAATTTATTACAAAATGTTTAAACGATAACACTATCTTATACACACTTGATATCTGACGCCAGTCGATTAGAAATGAAATGTCAGTTATATTAAATATTTATTGTTGGAATGAATATTTCAAAATGAAAGAAATAGATGCATTACAAAATGTCCTCAGTAGCCAATATTCTTTGCTGTCGTCTACATTTCTAGTTCCGATATTAGAAACTCCTTCAAGGGACAAAGACTGTTTATTTGATATTTTGAGATTTTCGCTATTCGATCTTATTTCACAAACGAAAATATAAATATCTGAATTTAAATAGAGCAGCTACAATGTTAAGGTCTATTTTTATAACAGGGACTGAAAACATTGTTTGCTGTTATGAATGCGGGCTTGTTTTTCTTCATTGGCAAAAAGACGATTCTTTACTGAGACATTGTCACCATTCACCGGAATGTCGACACCTGGCTGCAATTGTCGATCAAGCATTTCTTCAATATTTCAAAGTAAGGGGTGTTTCTTGTAGTGAAACATTTAAAAATATATACTGCGCCTGATATCGTCAATGGATACAAATTACCTTATATTTAAACTCCAGGAAAGATTTACTGGTCAAACGGTGCTCACATGTATAATGCAAGTAATTGTCTGGTTAGTTTCATTACAGCAACTAGGTGCAAGAACATAGAACAATTATATCATTTGAGAAATGAATAATATTGGGGGGGGATATATGTTTAGGTTCTAGGAAAGATGAAACTTAATTTTCAGAAGAAACAATTGCTGAACATTACATGATTGCAAGGTGGCATAATAATTTATTATTAATATGCTATTCAGATATTGAATCACCACACTAAGAAATTCGATTTGACTCTTCCTCTTACAAACTTACAAAAGAAACTCCAAACGAGTTTTGCGTTCATGGATATTCAGTATATAAATAATTTTACTAGATCTGAAACTTAGAACTGGGTATCTCAAAATGTAGACAGTATGATTCTCCGAAATGCAATAGTAATGCCACTTCTATACGTAATTATTCTAATCTTTCTTTTGAAGAGCTAGGATTAAATTTAGTAACAAGTGAGTTACTATTGAGTCTTACTCTTCAGTTCGATAACACATATTCCATTTCGACCAGGTCCGATATACACACACCCGGACACATTTATCTCTGTGGGGTTTTTTCTTTTTTGGGGGAGAGGGGTATTTAGAAGCATTACATTTGTATTAGTTCATGTTCAATAACGTGAAGCATCTATATAGTCACCATTAAAATCAAATTGCTATTTCTTTATATAATAGTACTTGACTGAAATCAACATCTATACAATTCTAGTGCAACACAAGAAATTTGGTGACCAAAATATGTGTTTCACCAGAAGGAGACTAAAGTCAGCCCTTTAATGAAGGGGATATTTGAAATCATGCATTGCTGATTATATAGACGCTTTAAGGTCTGAATACCGAAGCAACTTGACTGAGATAGGTATCAGCACCGGAATGACATTTTTCCTGACAATAAAATCTAGTCCAAGTTTCCTCTTAAACCTCCAAAGCAATTTTAATATCTGATAAAACAAATATGTCCTTTTTAATATTACAGGCACAGATACAACGACCTGAGGCAAATGGGTCAAGTGATAAAGACGCCGGGGAAAGGGGTAACACATTCAGATAAACAACATGCATGCTTGTGATAGACCAATGCTATCTGATATGAATTAGAAGTACAATCCTATTTAGACAATATCCTTATTCCAAAAAATGTATAAGCATAACAGTGTGAAATTCTTTTTTGTCAGTTAGTTTCCATTGCCTAATGCTATATTATCTTGTGTGATCATGGTTTGTTAGCAAAATATTTCTATTTCATTTTTTAGTTATCTTGTTTTAAATGGTCTAGTTTGATACTCTACGTGCAGAAGTTTGCTGATTTTCCTTTGATGTATATTGAAGTCTTGATACTTATGTTACAGATGTTCAGAAAATTCCTAATAATACTTTACTTTTTTTAAAAACGATAAGATGCAAAACATTCTGTAATGATTGCAACAAAATACCAATTATTCTATCATGCTAACCACTATATTAGTCTTTCATGAATATGACCTTAATGTCGATATTTTTAATTATAAAAGAAACGATATCATCCGAACACGAGAGGGCAAATATGAGGTCTCCAGATTATACATCATACAACGAACGATTGTCAACTTTCAATAGATTTCCCCGAATCGTAGGATTATCCATCAACGAAATGGCTGCCGCTGGTTTTTACTATAAAGGTATATAACCCGTTTAGTAGTTTGTTATACATGAGAACTTTAGATGTTATGGTAATATGTTTCAGGACCTAAATTTAATTAACTTCCATATGTTATGTTTGTAATTACTTTTACGTGATATCCTCATTTGCTAGTTTGTTTCTAATACGAAATTCCTAATTACCTTTTCTAATTTGGAAACGTCACTATGTTTTGGTATATTTCCTACTTCAAAGAAAATTAATTTGGTCTTTCAGAGCTCTATTTTTGTTGCCATTTAAAAGGCATCAAATTTAAAGGTTATGAAAAGCCTGAACTTGCATAAATGCATACCAGAAAAAAGTAGTAGTATATATTTTTGGGGGTTATGAACACGTTCCCATATTTCCATATTTGGTTTCGAGACACAAAACCCTCTATTACCATATTTTTTCATTTTTGTATGTTTTCAAATACAAACCTTTTGATGATTAATATGTTCGCTAAAATAATCGAAATCTTTCTTAGACGACTATTTTATGACATGATTGATAGTATTTTATTATTTCATAAAATCAAACTTAATTGGAAATAACATTGTCCTGGCCCCAAAAATATATACTACTGAGATAACATTATTATGAAACATCAGATTATATATTATGTCAGATAAAATTTATTTAATTAATTTTTTACTTCTGATTTAACCAAGACGCGATTATATTTGTTAGATAAAATTCAACCGAGACTTGGTTATATAATTATGTTAGATAAAATTTATTTAATTTATTATTTATAAAATTATATAAAATGACCTTTGGTTTCGGCAGAGATTATATGATCGGTTGTGTTGAATGTTTTTCAAAGGCCGCTGGACAATTTAGTCATAATATATCAGACAGTTCGAGGTTAAATACTTTTAATAATAATCTAGAAGTAATTGTCTTTAATTTATCCACAAAGGAAGTTAAAATATTTAAGTCAATAAAACCTGTAGCCGAGGCATTTAAAACTCGTGCGGATAAAATTGGTCAGGATAATTATTTTCAAACACCTGATGGTTATTATTTCATTGCTTATAAAGTTATATATAGTTCTGACCAAAGAAAATTAGATGAAATGATGACAGATCCGGTTCAAGACGTTTATAAACACTTGATAAATAATCTTCCAAAACGATGACGAAAGCAATTACTTTCTTGTCTTATAGTGACCTAATGCTAGCGTGTTTATTCCGTCAACACAATAACGTTTATCATCGAAGTTAGTTAAACCTTGCTTGATAATTTTATCAGTTTTTATTCGATGTTTATATGATCTTATAGTGGTCATTTCAGCAAAATGTTTCCCATTATCAAATAACACCGCCAGATAATTGTCATGAGTGACATTATTTTTTACAACTGATTTTTTTACACCTTTCAATTTTTTTAATTCCTTCCCTGCTGCTGTTTCTAGCGAGTACATCTTGCTTCTTAGACCAATAAATTCTTTAACAATACCAATGCTAAACTCGTCTTTCATCAATCCCATTACTTTTTTATTAGTCCGGTCATGAAATGGATTATTTTTAGGAACTTCAGAAAGATCAAATAACTCCTTATGGTTATAAATATCTTGATAAATATCGTCAGCAAATACTTCGTAAGCAAGTGAGTCTGTGTCAGTAAATAACAAGTAAGATTTAGGCCAAACACGCTTTACAAAGCCATAGTGGAAATCGTACATAAGCCATTTTGATGTTTCTAATACTGTTGCTCCGATGAATATCGGTTTATTTAACACTAAATTTGTTTTATGTTTTTTAATCATAACAAGCTTTCATTTATTTGTATCATCCCAGCAAACTTTTCTGACGCAACTAATTTACTACAGCGCTTGACATTGTTAACAAGTTCAATATCAACTCTGTTACGGATATTTTCCATTGTCTTTCCAAAGACAGACTTATTCACGAGCTTAAAGAAATCTTTTTCAGAATCTGATGTTGCATTAGTTCGCATGTCATTATTAAACTTAATATAATCTGCCATCCAACGAGATTGTTTGACACGTAATATTTTATGAATTTTTCTTAATATTAGTCCGTGATCGAGAGCGTGTTTTAGATTTCTATAATGACAGACATTATTTCGCTTATTTATTAAATAAAGTACTAACTTCTCTATTGAGCAGGGTTTTCCTTGCCGATGTGATAATTGTTCTTTTGACAGAAGTGAATCTGGTACAATCAATTTTTCCGGCAAAAACGGATAATCATTATGTAAGTCATGTAATGTATCAGGATAATCAACATCAACTTCAAGATAGTAAGTATAACCAGCATCAGATAAATCTTTTGTTAAATTATTTGTGTCTTTAATAAAATCTTTTTCAGATACCCAAGATTCACAACAATACGTCATAGCTTGTGACATTGCCCAATTATATAGCCCGTTCTTGTCAAGATAAATTATATATGAGGAAGATTTGTCAGGATTGTAGTCGCTCATGTACTTGTTATTGGCGCGTGCATATTTCTTTGATATCACGCTTATTCCGCCTCGAATTGACTTTTCGATGAAATGATACATATCAACATTTCCTTCTGTTATTAACTCTGTTGTTGCGTTAGTTAGTTTAAACAACGCATCCCATGACAAACCTGGTGATGAGAAATACCAGCAAAGATCAAGTTTATATTTATTAATACTTGTTGTTCGAAAACTTTGAAAGATATCATCAAGCAGTAAAGTGTCTTGAATCAAATACATGTCTAAATAATCGCCGAAGGTGTTACAACTAAATTTTGCCCAAACCTCATGCGCGTGTTTAAACTCATCATCAGAAATATTTTCATCATTTAATGATGAATAAAATTTATTTTTATTAGGTAAGGACGTTTCATCAAGTCGTTGTATACTGTCAAGATACTCATAAGGGAAAATACCTTTCTTCTTCATCAAACTAACATTATCCGTAAAATGCTCTGTCAAAGAATTAAATTCGCTACAGTTTCTTGCTAGTGCGTCTAATGAGTTATTCAGAAATTGTATAGAGTCGATAAAAAGAAGAGGACCAACGGTTATTGACATAAATTTTTCAGCATTATTTGGAATTCCGTTTATTTTGCTATTATTACACAATGCCATGATATCAGGATGACCAAGCGCGTTAATGATAAAATGACCGTCATATCCTCGAAAATTATGGGCGATTCATGGAATGAAACTAAGTGCATGAAATTTTAAGTTCCATTCATTATGTGCTGGTCCGCGATAACTTCCTGTTATATGACTGTGATCTCGTACTTTTTTTGTCTTATGATTAACATCTTGTAGAAAAGGCTTTTCACAAATATGACAATGTGTTGCTGTTGGATTTTTGATCGTCGAGTACAGTTACTTGTTCACACTAACAAATATGCCCCACTTCGAGCTGGAACGTTTGTTGAACTTCCTGAGAAAATAAAAAAATAGTCAATGCTGTGTTAACGTTATTAATGATGACAATATGTGTATAAAGTGGCAATTACTAGGAGCTTTATTTCCAGTTGCAAGAAATCCTAATAGGTTTTATAATTACAAGCAGCATGAATCAACGTTAAATCTCGAGGGTATAACATTTCCAACACCAATTTCTCAGATTTCTGTTATCGAACGTAATAATAAAGCTTTATTATGGGATGGAATTAATATATTTAGAGTTGATAATAGCTGTAATATATATCCGCTTCGAATATCACCTTCTGCCAACCCTAATACAATAAACGTAATGTAGTACAAGAAACATTATGCTTGGATCAAAAACTTTAACGGACTAGCTTCAAAACAATATATTAAACATAGAGAGAAGAAATATTTCTGCTATCGTTGCTTGCATGGCTTTGTTGGCCCTAAGCATTTACAAGATCATATAAGGTGTTGTATTTATGACCAGCGAACAACTCTGCCAAATAAGGACAATAAAATATCGTTATTTAAAAATTATAAAAAGAAATTTATTATTCCGTTTACAATTACATATGATTTTGAGTCAGTACAAGAACAAATTGACGAAGATATCAGCACAGCTGGATCTCGCTTAACAACACACACGCTTAATCATGTTCCAGTAGCTGTGGCGTATAAAATAACGTGTATTGTTGATCCAAGTTTATCATCACCCGTTAAATTATATCGCAGGATGAGTAATAATGATGAAGAAGCCGCAGTATGGTTGATAAAAATCTTGTTTAAAGAAGCAGATAAAATATTTGAAAGACGATCGAACGCAACTCCAGTGTTCCCATTAACGCAAGAACAACAAAGCAAATATGCAACAGCAACATTTGTGAAAAGCCTTTTCTACAAGATGTTAATGATAACACAAAAAAAAGTACAAGATCACAGTCATATAACAGGAAGTTATCGCGGACCAGCACATAATGAATGGAACTTAAAATTTCATGCACTTAGTTTCATTCCATGAATCGCCCATAATTTTCGAGGATATGACGGTCATTTTATCATTAACGCGCTTGGTCATCCTGATATCATGGCATTGTGTAATAATAGCAAAATAAACGGAATTCCAAATAATGCTGAAAAATTTATGTCAATAACCGTTGGTCCTCTTCTTTTTATCGACTCTATACAATTTCTGAATAGCTCATTAGACGCACTAGCAAGAAACTGTAGCGAATTTAATTCTTTGACAGAGCATTTTACGGATAATGTTAGTTTGATGAAGAAGAAAGGTATTTTCCCTTATGAGTATCTTGACAGTATACAACGACTTGATGAACATCCTTACCTAATAAAAATAAATTTTATTCATCATTAAATAATGAAAATATTTCTGATGATGAGTTTAAACACGCGCATGAGGTTTGGGCAAAATTTAGTTGTAACACCTTCGGCGATTATTTAGACATGTATTTGATTCAAGACACTTTACTGCTTGATGATATCTTTCAAAGTTTTCGAACAACAAGTATTAATAAATATAAACTTGATCTTTGCTGGTATTTCTCATCACCAGGTTTGTCATGGGATGCGTTGTTTAAACTAACTAACGCAACAACAGAGTTAATAACAGAAGGAAATGTTGATATGTATCATTTCATCGAAAAGTCAATTCGAGGCGGAATAAGCGTGATATCAAAGAAATATGCACGCGCCAATAACAAGTACATGAGCGACTACAATCCTGACAAATCTTCCTCATATATAATTTATCTTGACAAGAACGCGCTATATAATTGGGCAATGTCACAAGCTATGACGTATTGTTGTGAATCTTGGGTATCTGAAAAAGATTTTATTAAAGACACAAATAATTTAACAAAGATATATCTGATGCTGGTTATACTTACTATCTTGAAGTTGATGTTGATTATCCTGATACATTACATGACTTACATAATGATTATCCGTTTTTGCCGGAAAAATTGATTGTACCAGATTCACTTCTGTTAAAAGAACAATTATCACATCGGCAAGGAAAACCCTGCTCAATAGAGAAGTTAGTACTTTATTTAATAAATAAGCGAAATAATGTCTGTCATTATAGAAATCTAAAACACGCTCTCGATCATGGACTAATATTAAGAAAAATTCATAAAATATTACGTGTCAAACAATCTCGTTGGATGGCAGATTATATTAAGCTTAATAATGACATGCGAACTAATGCAACATCAGATTCTGAAAAAGATTTCTTTAAGCTCGTGAATAAGTCTGTCTTTGGAAAGACAATGGAAAATATCCGTAACAGAGTTGATATTGAACTTGTTAACAATGTCAAGCACTGTAGTAAATTAGTTGCGTCAGAAACGTTTGCTGGGATGATACAAATAAATGAAAGCTTGTTATGATTAAAAAACATAAAACAAATTTAGTGTTAAATAAACCGATATTCATCGGAGCAACAGTATTAGAAACATCAAAATGGCTTATGTACGATTTCCACTATGGCTTTGTAAAGCGTGTTTGGTCTAAATCTTACTTGTTATTTACTGACACAGACTCACTTGCTTACGAAGTATTTGCTGACGATATTTATCAAGATATTTATAACCATAAGGTGTTATTTGATCTTTCTGAAGTTCCTAAAAATAATCCATTTCATGACCGGACTAATAAAAAAGTAATGGGATTGATGGAAGACGAATTTAGCATTGGTATTGTTAAAGAATTTATTGGTCTAAGAAGCAAGATGTACTCGCTAGAAACAGCAGCAGGGAAGGAAATGAAAAATTGAAAGGTGGAAAAAAAAATCAGTTGTAAAAAATAATGTCACTCATGACAATTATCTGGCGGTGTTATTTGATAATGAAAAACATTTTGCTGAAATGGCCACTATAAGATCATATAAACATCAAAAAGAGAAAAACTGATAAAATTATCAAGCAAGGTTTAACTAACTTCGATGATAAACGTTATTGTGTTGACGGAATAAACACGCTAGCATTAGGTCACTATAAGACAAGAAAGTAATTGCTTTCGTCATCGTTTTGGAAGATTATTTATCAAGTGTTTATAAACGTCTTGAACCGGATCTGTCATCATTTCATCTAATTTTCTTTGGTCAGAACTATATATAACTTTATAAGCAATGAAATAATAACCATCAGGTGTTTGAAAATAACTATCCTGACCAATTTTATCCGCACGAGTTTTAAATGCCTCGACTACAGGTTTTATTGACTTAAATATTTTAACTTCCTTTGTGGATAAATTAAAGACAATTACTTCTAGATTATTATTAAAAGTATTTAACCTCGAACTGTCTGATATATTATGACTAAATTGTCCAGCGGCCTTTAAAAAACATTCAACACAACCGATCATATAATCTCTGCCGAAACCAAAGATCATTTTATATAATTTTATAAATAATAAATTAAATAAATTTTATCTAACATAATTATATAACCAAGTCTCGGTTGAATTTTATCTAACAAATATAATCGCGTCTTGGTTAAATCAGAAGTAAAAAATTAATTAAATAAATTTTATCTGACATAATATATAATCTGATGTTTCATAATAATGATATCTCAGTAGTATATATTTTTGGGGCCAGGACAATGTTATTTCCAATTAAGTTTGATTTTATGAAATAATGAATACTATCAATCATGTCATAAAATAGTCGTCTAAGAAAGATTTCAATTATTTTAGCGAACATATTAATCATCAAAAGGTATGTGTTTGAAAACAAACAAAAATGAAAAAATACGGCAATAGAGGATTTTGTGTCGCGAAAACAAATATGGAAATATGGGAACGTGTTCATAACCCGAAAAATATATACTACTAAAGTCACAAAAAGTCACAAAGTTGCTAAGTTTATTAAGACATACTTTGCAAGATGACATAATTACAACTGCCATAGAACGTCTATAAGGCACAATAATTCATTCAAAAGTGGCTAGTTAATGTGAATGTCACAGTCCACGATAAATACTTAGAATCAAACACAAAGAGATCAGAGAAGTTACCGCACAAAATGCACGTGACTTAAGACATGATTAGACACATTTGGATGCAACCATCAGCATTTATTGCGTGCAATTTGTTGGGCGATAATCGTTTTCTCTCCAAAGTGCATGATTATATATGCATATCTCCAGCAGTAACTCCAAAAAATATTGACTATACGATCCAGACGTTCTAAAAACAGAGTTAAATATGGTCGTAAGTTCTTCTTATTATTGACACTTATTAATGTGCATAACGTCATATATCACCATCTCATTAATTATGACCAGGCCTCGGAGATCAAGTCTGGTGCTATGCGTGTGGTAACGGTTTAAAGGAGTGGGAACCAGGTGAAAAGCCGTGGGAGGAACACTACAAATGGAATCCGGATTGTCCACATTTAAAACAAAACAGTTACAAGCCTCGGAGAACGGATAAGAAGCCGGATGAAAGTAGCAGCAATGTCAATGATGTTATGTAACAAAATGTTTACAAGCAAATTACCTCATTCTTTGAAGTAAAACCAAAGTAGACTGAAAGATGTTAATGAAAAAGTTGAAGCGAAACTATCTGAGTTTCTTTGAATGTTGCTTCTGGTTTAATCAAATTTTATTTATTAAATGGCATAAAACAACAGCTGAAACATGAGGAAAGAATAGCAAGGATAAAGACCAATGATAACGGCGTGTACAGTTCTTGTCCGATAAACATACAGGTAATTGCGACAATAGAAACAAATTGAACAATGATATGTATCTCTATGATGTATACTTAACTTTTGTCCATGATTGTAAATTATAGTAATGATTTGCAAATAATATATTACATAGCTAATGGTTTTCCATCCTTGTAGATTATATTTTAAGTTAATATTCATTTGTAAACAACATGTTTACTTGAACTCGAGTTCTGGACATTTAGTTTCCTTTGTAAAAAACAAAACAAAACAAAACATAATCTTCCTCATTTGTCTGTTTGTTTGGCAAATTATAAGTGAACAGACCTAACCTTATTTATGAATTTATTTACAGTTTATGATAATTTTTCATTAAGATGGAGTTTTGTTTTTTCAGTAAAGGTTCTTGCGACATAGATAGATTAAGTGGGGATGTATATAAGGTTGTTTACATCAAACAAGTATTCATTCCTCCTTTAACATTTGTCTAGTGAAATCACTTTTATTTGTGTTCAGTTATACCTTGCAAAGATTTATATGTTAAATTCATTGTAACCACTATATCTCTGATTGACTAGACAAATGCTATTTAGAATTATCGTGAATTTATTTTCAAGGACATTCTGGATTATATCATTCTGATACATCAAGACGATTGGCACATCAGCACATTCAATACTGGAAATAATTCGGAGCATTCTAAACTTTTGGTCTTGTGATATAACTTTTAGGGTTGTTTCGGATTTAATTCAATATAATGCAAATTCCTCTTACATTTTCATTTTATAACTAGGAGAATTAAATTCAATGTTGCATTTTATAAAACTTGTGGGCTTCGCTCTTCTTGCTATTTAGTTCAAGACCATAGAGTGGCAAAAACAGCAATAAGCAAACTTCACGATATTGTCAAGTCTGTATTATAGTCATCACAGTTTACAATCACCTCGACGTTTACAGCCGACTTGTACGTATATCAAGAAAATATAGAAATAAATATAAAGCAAAACGTCAGGTGCTATGCATGAAAAGGATATCTGAAAACAATAATGAACTTTGAGATAGAAAAAGTAGAAGACGATTGAAGGAGAGGAATAGGTACAAAAGCATGTTTGTTTGTGAAGTGAATCAACGCGTATATAACAGCCAACTAATTTGTATGAGTATGTGATAATTTTGCTGTTTATATTTTCAATATTTGCAGTGGACATTATAATATGTATATTGACTATTATATTAGTCATAAACAATATTGGTGCGAATTGTTGCACATGCCTAGCTAAAGATGTCGTATAAAGTGCTACATCATGTTAAAGGCACTGGATGATAGGTAGAGAAAACTAATATTAGACAGCTATTTTGTAAATTTGGGTTTGCTTGTGTGTGAATATCACTTGTTATTAGTTTATATACGTATATTGTGCAAATTGAAGAACGGTTAATGGATTGTGACTTGCGAGAATGGCACTCAACCTCTTTAAAAATTAAGAATTATAAAAATCTTATAAAATATGAATAATAATGATGTGCTGTTGAATATAACGATACTACACGGCTATACATTGTCTTTAGATTTGGAGAATTTCATATTCGTACAGTCATAGATATCAACGTGACATGGGAAATTGGATATGAAGAAACTCACACACACAGACCGCTCCGATGGCCAGAGTGGTTAGAATGTCTGAGTCGGATGCGGGAGGTCGTAGGTTCGAACTCTGGCCGAGTCATACCAAAGACATAAAAATGGTAATAGCAGCTGCATCGCTTTGCGCTTGGTACTAAGAGCTAAGTATTAGGCCTGGTCGGCCTGATGTAAGGATAATGTGGCTGGGTGGGACATCATACTACATGTCTGCGGCATGATGTCTCATTGTTAGACATCATTGTAAACAACCACACTGCATATATCTTAGCGATATGACTGAAAAATTATTAAA